>CAUYQG010067441.1:0-34822 GCA_963574415.1 Tarsius wallacei | reverse complement strand
TCCCCTTTTTATGAGGACATAGTCGTATTGGATTAGAACCTATCCTAATGACTTTATTTTAACTTGATTACCTCTGTAAAGACCTTATCTCCAAATAATGTCACTGGGGGGTAGGACTCCAACCTACCTTTTTTGGTGGAGGAGAGGGAGAGTGAAGGGAACATAATTCAACCCATAACAGTTATAAGCCAAGCTCATGGCTGGATGCAAATATACTTGATATCTATGGTCCTCAGCCCCGGGCCTTCTCCACAGCCCTAGACAGTACCTGGTAAAACAAGTCTCTGAGGAATACCAGTCAGTAAGAATCAGGCCACTGAGGCCAATTTCTCCTCTCTCTCAGTCCCTTGAGCATCAAATGGCCTGGAAGTTAGATTTTATTTTCTGCAGAGAGAAAACACTCTAGAGTCAGCATGCCAATGGCACCAGGCCCCAGTCAAACTGCATTCTCCGGGCGTGGGGGGGGGGGACGACAAAGCATATATGTTACAAAAGACCACATTGTCCCTGAAACTGTGTCTGGCATAGTTCCTGTAAGGACCACACCTACCCAAAGAGAAAGAAGACCAGGACAAAGACTTTCTCCCTTTTGAACTAGTGACAAGCTAGTGCTATTGCCACCACACTAGGAGCTCTAAGTGTTAGTTAATAAAGCAGCTATCTGTGGACCTGATGACCAGGCTCACTGCTGACCACTAGGGTTCAGGGCCTGGGGCAGTCTCAGGAAGTAGGTATTGCTAAGCCCACTTCATACATGAGCAGATGTGTTCACAATTATGTAACTGGTAACCAGGATTGTCCGAATCCCCCAGACTCCACACATCAAAATCGGGCCAGTCTGGGAAAGCATAGTTTCCTGAAAGGATCTGTGTGCCCTGAGAGCTGGTTGGCCACGTGGTTCACTCTGGCAATTCATGAGATGCTTTCGGCATGTTTCCAGGAGCTTGTCCACTAAGCTCATAGATGGCCTAAGACACAGCCCACACCATAGTTGTCAGCCCCTATCCTCACCCATAACAACAGAATAGACCTCAACAACCACTGAGGAAGTGGCAGAGGAAGTCACATGACCTCCAAGACTCCTGCCTTTTCTCCCAGGGTCCCAGGCTCTGGGCTGGCCCTGGGCTGGGCTTCCAACAACTTAACCCAGAGTGGAGCCTGGCATGTGGTGCCCCAGATTCAGCATCTGGGAGTCCGGATGGCTGGGATAAGAATTCACACTGAGCAGGCTCTGCTAGACCCTGAGGCTAACTTTCCGCCCAAGGCATAGGCTGGCTCTTCTCTAAGGAAGGAAAGCAGAAGCCCAGGCAAAGACCTGGCTTACAGGAGGGGACTCCAGAGCTGTGTGGAGAAGAGGACGACCGTCCCTCAATGCTTCCCTCTTAAAGGACTGAGGCCTCACGGGAAGGGTGGGCCACTGTCATGTTGCCTCTGGGAAACTGAACCATCCCCCACAGGCTTAGGGAGATCAGCTCTGCCAGACCCCTTGGATATGGGGTGACTCAGGCATTTGCGGGACTGCTGTCTTCCCAGGCTTCCCTCTGACTTCTGTGACCCAGGTGTCCTCTTGAGGAGTCCCCTGACTTCTCCTCAAAGACTTGTTTCTCAGACTTTAGTGGAGGTTGAGTCATTGAAGGATTTTAATTCGGAAAACAAGATTACAAAAGAAAGAGACCACAATTCTATTAACAATTATATGCAGAACAAGGCCAGAATTATAACTTTCCTTTTTCTTCCACAAATTCAGTGCTGACGTTAGATGAGGTTTTTCAGAATTTCCAAGCAGGCTCTACAGTTTCATGGAACAAACAAAAGGTGACTTCTGGGCTGAGAAGGGTGAGGAGACAGATTTGATTCTAGCTCTTTTAATTCTGTTACCATCAAAGTCCAGATGAAGCCAGGCACGGTGGCTCATGCCTGTAATCCCAGCACTTTGAGAGGTGGAGGCGAGAGGATTGCCTGAACCCAGGGGCTCGAGACCAGCCTGGGCAACTTGGTGAGACCTTGTCTCTACAATAAATCAAAAAATTAGCCATGCATGGTGGTGCACACCTGTAGTTCCAGCTACTCAGAAGGCTGACATGGAAGGATAGCCTGAGCACAGCAGGTCAAGGCTGCTGTGACTGTGATCATGACACTGCACTTTAGCCTGGGTGACAGAGTGAGACTCTGACTCAAAAAAAAAAAGCCCAAATGAAAAAGTTAAATCTGATTAAACTACTAGGGGAAGGAGAGAGCATAATGAACCCTTTTAAAATGAATTAGGGTACAAGGATGCTCTCAGAGAAAGAGACATTCAAAACCTGAAAGCAAGCATCCCCAGATGAAAAATAACTGATAAGATGAATCTAAATCCTAAAGGCTGTCCTGGTTGTGATTTTGGACCCTGGAGGAGAGGTGAGAGACCCTCAGTGAACTGTGACTTGAACCCCACACTCTTGACTTTGCAGTATTTAAAAGCAGTCCCAAGTCTGAGGGCAGTAGCTCTGCATAGCAGTGGCCGCCAGCTCTGTTTTCCTGTCCTCCCTGCCCATCCTCTGCAGAGCTGAGCTGCTTCTATCCCTGTGTTGTTTGATATTTCCAGATCTGGCCTGGAACAGATGGATGGGGCCACATGAAGAGAGTCCTTCAGGGTGTCTTGTTTGGTTTGGAAATATTTAAATGTCTACTGCATTTCCTCCAAGCAGGGAGAAGCCAGGGCCTGTGGGAGGCCCGGCACCGTGGCCACAGCCCTTCAAGGTCCCCACCTCCTTTGCTGCCGCCACCCTGGGACCGGATCCCCAGTACTCCCCCCCACCATACACTCCCACCCTCAGCACCATGAGAAAGTCAAGATGAACCCGGACGTTCCCCACCACGTGTTTATAGTCAAGTGACTCAGCTCTGCACTCAACTTAAGCCCATGTAGCAATTGTCCATGATTACAGAAACTTCCTTCGCTTCTGAAAAAATCACCAGCACGTTATTAACCTCAGAGGCCAGACACATGTTTTACACAGATTTATTTAAATGCTAGTGGCCACCGCAGATGAACATGGCCTTTTAGAATGAAGAGCGTGTAATTAAGACATAATCACTTCTGCTTTGTAATATATGAAGCAGCAAATGGCTACTGAGGTTGATTAAATTCTCCAGCTTCCCTTTGGCACTCACTTGTCCCCCCCCACAGCTGTTGGAACCCCAACCCTGAATGCCACCCCTTCATGGCACATGACACATTGGACTTGCCACAAAAGGCCCTCCTTTGGAGTCCCCAGAGCTTGGTGTGGGTTGATCTGAGGCTGACACCGAGCCCCCTGGGAGCACAGCTACCTTGAAAGAGGAGTAAGAGCATGCAGGGCGGGGCATTGACTCACTGACAGGGTGTAAGCCTGGCTCAGTCCGAGTGCCAACTGGGGCAAAGGCTTGCAGTACAAGGAGATTTGATTGTGTAAACACCCAGCAACCCACCGAAATTTCCTGCAGTGGGCACAAGCCAGCATTACAGGAGGGGGGAAAACACAGCATAGTTTTTCATGTTTTCAGGAGTTTTCTGTGGCCTGTCCTTGACAAGGTATAAAGCTAACACTTTTCTCTTTGCACTCGCTATATGAGGGAAAATCCACAAGTTACATGTTTTTGTGCAGAGTCAAAAGGGGCCATAGCCAACCATCCAGGGATACAGATTTGTCCTTCTCTGGCAAGTTTCAGTCTCTGTGCTGAGGTTCCTGCCATATCTTAAGCTCTGTGGCCCAAGTCTCATCACAAAGCTAATTTGTAAGAAATAACATTCATGAAAGGTTACCCAAAGACATTGCAGTGCCATCTATTCAAAATTCTATCCTTAACTCACTACCCCACCAGAGAGCTAAGTACTTGGGGAAGAATTTTTGGTACTTATAGTCGTCCTTCTGAGTCAGACCTGGAAATGAGCCTGAGCCCACCTTGAAGGACATTACAGAGAATGACGATTTGATGCTCACTAGTGGAGGAGTCACTAGAATGACTATTTGATGCTTCCTAGAGGAGGCTAAAGGTCGGGCATATTCTGTTCCATCAAGGGCACCTCCTAGGTGCCATTTTGCTTCTAACTGATGGACTTCAGGTCATGCAGTGATGGCCACATCTTCCCCGTAGCTCTGTCCACAGGAATATTTCTGGACTCAGTCCCCTCCCCCAACTCCATAACTGTGGAGCTCTTTGGTATTCCTCTCCCTAGCTGATTCTACTGTTTTCCCTTGGCCCCAACTTCCTCTCTGCTGTTAAATATATCTCTGCAGGCCGCCTCAACCTTTCTTTTTTTCCTCCTTATCTTATAAAGTTTCTGTGTTAATTTTGAGTTTTTTCAGTTTTTTCAATTTGTTGTATGTTTTAAATTTTATTCTGTTTTTAATGGATACATGCACATTACAGATAGGCAATGATTTATATGCAAAAACAGATAGAGTAAAACAAAATGTCCCTTCTTCCCTGGCAGAAGCAACCACCATGTTGTCTCTGGTACATCCAAGATAGGCTACAGGTATACAAGGCTATACATGTAAGTGAATTTAACTTTTTTATTACAGTTTTTTTTTTAAGTCAATCTCACTCTATTCCTCAGGCTGGAGTGCAGTGGCATAATCATGACTCACTGCAGCCTTGAACTCCTGGACTCTAACTATCCTCTTGTGTCAGGTCAGTTTCTCAAGTTGGGACTGCAAGCATGTGCCACCATGCCCGGTTTTGTTTTGTTTTGTAGAGACCAGATCTCACTATGTTGCCCAGGCTGGTCTCAAAGTCCTAGGCTCAAGCAATTCTTCCATCTCTACCTCCCAAGGTGCTGGGATTAGACATGAGCCACCATGTCTGAACTTTTATTATAATTTTGTTATGTACTAAAACTAAAATTTAATTTTAAATTTACCCAGCCTTCCAGTTTGGTTATTTCCTATTTACTCCTGGGCACTGGTAAGAAAAGACCTTAGAGGTCTTGCCGAAAGGAGCTGTAAAGGTTTTTAGACATACATACATGCACACACAGATCATTTTTTAGTGTGTAGAAATGGATAACATAATTTCTGCCTGAACTGTTACCCAGACAAGATTCTGAATCTAGAAGAAAGGAGAGGAACATGAGCAAAGGGTCCAATGGCCCCTGAAGCCTCCAATAGTTGAAGGTAGATCACAAAAGCAAGGCTATTTCTGAAAGCTTGCTTGGTCTTTGATGACGAGCAGAGGAAAGGCAAGGACATTTGCAGCCTGGGGTGTCCCTCAGCTGCCTGCCTTACAGCCTCAGGACCTGACTAGGGTAGAGCAGCCATCTGTGCAGCTGCCGTGTCCATGTGGCAGAAGGGGAATGCGCTATGGAAGGGAAACATCAAGTCATGGGTTTTGGATCTTCAAACACGACTTTGTGGCCTTTGGTTTTCTTACAAGAATCAGAAAAATGGAAGGGGCTCACGCAGAAGCACAGAGGGGCAGCTGCAAGAGGGTGAAGACACCTTCCACAGCACTTTTCCGGCCAGGCTCAGACATGTCTGTCCTTGTAAGGTAGAAACCTCAATGGCAGCCTTACTTCGTAATAAAGTATCGTGGTGGAACGTCTGTTTGACCCCTTCACATGGAAGGCTGAAAGCTCTGCCTAGGAACACAGTGTGAATGGAAGAGACCTGTCATTATGCAAACAGATCAGCACTCTGCAAAGACACTAAAAACAGCTCTCATCTCAAAGAACTCAGTGCTTGTGTCACAGTATGAGAAATCAGATGTTGGACAACAGCATTTACTGAACGAAGTCTTCTAGCCAGCCAGTGATCTCTTTGGCCCTATTACCTTGCACTCACATTTCAGACTGGATCACCTCCCATCCTGAGGCTCCTCAAGACTTTGAAGAGTTTTTTCAGTGATCCTTACAGAAAGGCCCTCTCCAGACATATGCAACATTTAAATACAGTCCATTGGATCACTAGGAAACACCAGAATTATCAGTAAAGAATATATTAAATGGCTCAAGGGCTACTGTGAAGCATTTTTCTATGGCTTGACAGAAATACTCCTAAAGCTGGTTCCTGTTTCTGCAACGAGATGTTCCTTTAGAGTCAACGATAACACACAAAACCTACAAATTCATGCAGTGCATATCCTGAAGTTCTTAAAAAAGAAGAAACCTAACGATGCCTTCTGTGCTGTGGGGATAACAGTGATTGATCTTTACCCAAGAGACTCCTGGAATTTTGTCTTTGGATAGGCCTCTTTGACAGATGGTGAGGGGATATTCAGCTTCGCCAGGTATGGCAGTGATTTTTATAGCTTGCACTATGAAGGCAAAGTGAAGAGGCTCCAGAAAACATCTCCAAGTGACTATTCAATTTTTGATAACTATTATATTCCAGAAATAATTCATGTTTTGCTTCTTCGATCCTATAAGACTTTAACCCATGAGATTGGACACATATTTGGACCACAACACTGTCAGTGGCTCGCATGCCTAGTGCAGGGCTCCAACCACTTGGAAGGAGCTGACCGGCGCCCTCTGAACCTTTGTCCTATCTGTTTACACAAGTTGCAATGTGCTGTTGGCTTCAGCATTGTAGAAAGATACAAGGCCCTGGTGAGTTGGATTGATGTGAATCTGCTGATACACCTGCCGTAGCTCCAAAATGCAGCCACGAAGAGAGTGTGAATTTTCTGAAACCTGTCGAGGCCTTTAAGGACTGGAGAAGGTGGATATTCAAATGCCTTGCTGTTCTCTAAGAATAAGGACCATTAAGTAGGGGTAAGTAAAATAAATACTTGCACATTATGTTTTAAAAAAAAGAATCAGAAAAATAAATATACTTTATTTAGATGTAGATGCAGAAGCCATTGAACTGCACAAGAGACTGACTGTCTTGGGAGGTATGGGAGAGTGTAGGAGGTAGACGGCAACCGTCTGTGTGCCCAGGACCACCGGCCTGAGGTCCGAGTCACCAGTGTGACACTCCAGGCTCAGCAGCAGTCCTCACTTTGCCCTTCTAGAAGAGAACCAACAAATCCATCCAGGGTTGAGGAAAGAGCTCCCACTCTCCTTGTCTGGATGGCCAAGCAACCAGGGTCAGAGTTAGCCAACTGCCTGGAAGTGGAGAACTCTGTCATCTAATCTGGGCCTCCTGCTTGACTAAAATCAAGCTCTTTGGTATAGGAGATACTGGGAGAATGGGTGGGGAGGAATGAGAAGAACTCATGTCCTTCCTCATGGCAGCTCATCCCGTGATTACTTCACTTAGTCTTCACCTATCATTATCAGATAGGTCTCATGACATTTAGAAAGAAAAAGGAAGAGAAAATAAGAAAGGTGAGGTGACTCACCCAGAAAGGGGGGGGGTGCTCCCTTGAGGAGCAGGAGAGAGAAGCAGGCTCTGTGCTAGATTTTGAATGTGAGCCAACTTTACAGAGGTTTTCTGACTTCCAAGTCCCCTTTGAGATCTTTGATGACAAAATCTGAACCATTCTGACAAAATCAAAAGCTCTCAGAAGGCTCTCAACCAGGATGATTTTGCCCCCCTGGGACAGTTTGACAATGCTGGGATGTTGTGATACACCACTACAGGAGTGGGTGGTCAACACTGGTGTCTAGTAGGTGTAAAGGCCAAGGATGCTGCTAAACACCCTACTGTGCACAGGGCAGCCCCCATAGCAAGCTTTGCCCCAAGATGTCAAACAGGTTGGCAGAGGTTGAACTCTGGTCTATTGACATAAAAGAGTCAAACCTCATAACCACGTCAACACTTTTGAGTTTCCTGTAACCACCGTGTAGCCTCCAAATTAAATGTTCTGTGTCTCTTGGTGAAGGGTATATCTCTGCTAGCTTGTCATTGAAGACCTTCTGCCCCAGATAAGTGTGTTCTTAATAGCATCTTCCTAAGAAAAGTTCCTTGATTTGCCACACATTTGTACAACACGAGGAAGATGAAGCTCAAAGGAACATGGATGCCAACTGGCCATGACCTTTGTCCTTCAGTATGAAAAACAGTGGAAGAACATAACACAGGGCACTTCTTGTGCGGGAAGCATACTGACTTTGAAAACACCAAAACCTCAAATGACAGTCATTGTTTGGGACTCTTGATGAAATGATGTTTCCAGAGTTCTCTGGGATTATTTTGGATTTAAAATTTTAACATCAGTGGCAGCCAGTTCATCGTCACTCCACATCTATCCCAGACACAGATGCGGCTTGAGTTGAACAGACCCACAAGGAGCTCATGAAGAATCCCAGCACAGAGATGGCTCATCCTCCCCTAAATGAAAAAGAAGATATTTGTGCTGTGGCTGCCTCCCGCCTCGGCACTCTGAGGCATTCTTACATCTGGCAGCACTAGAAACCACAAGGCAAACATGGAACCACTCAGCTTGTCAACAAAGGAATGATCAAGAAAGGCTTTGGCAACCTAATCACTATCATTTCATTGATCTTCATCTTATTGTTTCATTCTAAAATTTTCACCGTCTCAAAGTACAATTTGACTAAGGAGAATATATACAGATTAATTCTTAAACCAGTAACTTAAGCTCCTCCACAGCTATTTTTTTCTTCAGTGTTATAAAACATGTTTGAATCAACACTAATAAAAATCTGTAAAATGTAAACAAATCACCCCAAACCCACACTTCCAGGAATATAAACAGTAGGCACAGAAGGAAGAAGGACCTGGGAGATGTGTCTGCACACAGGAGCAGGCTGGGCCACAGGGAGCCCCACATGCAGGGTGTGGACATGTAGGGTCTGGAAAGTTTCCAAAAACCTGGATTCTTATGCAAAATCTCCTGGTTTTTAAATGATGGCTCATATTTTTTCAGCACTGTGCCAGCAAAATAAAACACATCTGCAGGTTAAGAGCAAATGACAGGCCTATGGTCTGAAGCCTTTGGTGTATAATTTTACAACTAAACAAAGGTGAACGAAAGAAATTGGTGTGACTCTATGTACTTTTAATAATCAGGACATATTTGAAGGAATAGTCTTGATAATATTAATAAGTCCTAACCTTTGCACATATTAAGAATATATTGAAATAATAACATAGGCTGAGCATGGTGGCTCACACCTATAATCCTAGCACTTTGGGAGGCAGAGGTGAGAGGACTGCCTGAGCCCAGTGTTCAAGACCAGATGGGGCAACATGGAGACCTCATCTCTACAATAAAAAAAAAATAGCCAGGAGTGGTGGTATGTGCCTGTAGTTCCAGCTATTTGGAAGGCTGAGACAGAAGGAGCCCTTGAGCCCAGCAGGTAGAGGTTGCAGTGGTTGTGAGCATGTCGCTGCACTCCAGCCTGAGTGGCAGAGTGAGACTCCAACTCAAAAACAAAACAAACAAAAGAAGAAATAATAATGTAGCTACATAAAAGAGGTTGGAGATCCAAAACACCATAAAAACTCCTTATTACATATTTTTACCAGGAAAACATGTCTTGATCCACCCACCATAGTTGCATGCATATAGTTAAATCATCTTTAACAAGAGGATCTACTAGTAATGTAAGTGTATATCAACTGAGGATGAAATTGAGAAGATTTGGGGGCAAGTATGAAGTCACTATGGTACCAGAGGACCAGGGCTCCTGGTGCCAACACAAGTGGAAGGAATGCCTTTGAAGGAATATTAGATTATTATGAATAATTTTAAAATCCCTTTTCAGTGCTCAAGCCACAGGCATTAAGTTATTTGCATTAGATGCAAATATAGCTATTGAGTAGCCAAGGGGCACCGACCCTCACTTCTGCGAGAGATTTCATCTTTATTGCAGGAAAACAAGATTGGTCATTCCAGGCACACACAGCAAGGGTCTCTGCTATTACTCAGCGTGCTCAGTTTATCTGTTAATAACTCAAGTTCACTTTGGAGCTGATATTTATCTGTTCATTTGAGCATTCTCTATGCCCTAAACCCTGCAAAGATAGAGATGAACAGAACGGACATGGCTCCTGCCCTCATCGAGCACAGTCTGATAGAGAATGGAAGTGAACACAGGTGTCTAAATTCCTCTATAATTGTGAAAAGGGATAAGTGGCATGAAGGCATCTAGCAGCTTGTAGAAATGCCCACGAATTCCATTTACATAAGCAATCTGAAAATCAATGAAAAAAAGCAAGACAACAAGCTATGAGAGCTGTGATATGCTCCCAGTCCATAGCCCAGGATTCTTGCCCGAAGCTGTGACAGGCATAGACTTTGTGGAGGAGAATGTTGAAAGTGTGAAGGTATTGTTATGAGTTATTTAGAAGCTGCCATTTAAGGCAGTTATACCATTTGAAAGAAGTAACTCATGTCCGCATTGGGTCAGATTCAGGATCCCCTAATCAGAAGATTTCAGGAACCACACTTTTGCACAGCAATTACATCACAGGTTAAAGGGGAAGGGTCAGAGTGACTATGACCTTGCTGCTGGCCCTGTGAGGTCCCAAAATAGACAGGTGTTTTAGAATACACTGCCAGACCTGAGGGAGCATTGGAAGTCATCCCCACGCCAAACTCTAGGGAGAGGCAACCTCAATCTCAACCCAGACGATTTATTAAGTATGTGTTCTTCTGAGGCAATTTCCCCCTGAGCTTATGATCTATCATCACCAAAATGATTTGCTGCTGAAGACACGCAGACAACTAACCCGTGGAACATCCAACAGGAGCATCCCCAAATAGAGATTTATTTCTGCTTCTTGCTGTGCACGTTTTGAACTGTGGATTTTCGATGAGGTGCTATAGAGTGTCACACCCACAGAGTCTCTTAACGCTAACTCCAGGCATGCAAAATCCTTTATGGGAGTCATCTTCTCCAAGATAGAGATGAGGATTAGGCAGTGTGGTTTTCACAGACAACACCGATCTCAGACAAGAATCTGGCTGTTTCCTCCCTGGGCCGTTTCATTGCTAGTCGCAATATGATCCCAGTAGGGCCACAGGGAAAGGCAGACGGCCACTCCACAGGGCTCCTTCTCCACAGCACAGCCTGGGGACTCCGTGAAGTCAGGGGAGTGTCTGCAAAGCCCAGGTAACTGCTGTCCATGCACATGACCACATGAACGTCTCTTCCACAAGGCAGGACAGAAGCAACATCTGTGACAGGAAACTGCAGGAGATAAAGACTTGACTGTCCCTATTCCTCATCGGTACCGTGGGGACAAAACAGACTGCAGAAGAGTCAGTAAGATAGTTCGAGTCAGGTGCTTCTAACCTTCTTTGATCTGGCGCAATACTCTTGGGGATCCAAGAGCATCGTGGTCAATACATGTCGCAGAAAGTGCTACTGGTCCTGCACTCACCAGGCAAGAAAGATGAGTAACTTATGTTTTGTCACATTTACTTAGGTAATAATTTTTATATTTATGATAGTTACCATTCTTGAACATGTCTATATGGTAGAGACCATAGTAGGTGATTTATATATATTTTATTTAATCCTTCCAATAATTCAGTCAGGTAGAGCTTTAGAGATAAAGAAACAAGGATCAGAAAGAACCAGTAACTTGCCCGAGGATGCAGAGTTGGTACCTCCACACTCAGTGGTGCAGCCCAGAATTGCCCCTAAGTCTGTGAGGCTCCAAAACCACTCTCTTTTCACTATGTCCTGTGCCTCCTGTGTTTGTTGAGTGCTTTTACAGGAGTTCTTATTAATGTGTACAAAACAATGCACTAGCTACTTTCCTCAGCTGCTCCCAGGGAGCAGGTGTGAGTGAAGGGAGTCGTGCGCTGAAAGCTGTGCAGCTCGCACAGTCTGCTCAGACCCATCATACAGAGGCGGACAGGGGTCAGCAGGGACACGCAACCCCCAGGGAACCATTGCCCATGGCGGGGAAACAGGGAGGTCGTTGGTGATGGCTATACAGTGAGGAAGAGCCACTCTCAAATTTCTATCCCATGGAGCTTCTGATGGTTGGGAAAACCAAGGCTGCTGTATCATTCACCACCAAAAAGAGAGAGCCCCAAGGCCCTGGAAGATGGACCACCCACAAGTCGGCCTAATCAGGATCAGGCTTCCCGGCACTAAGGACACAGGGTACACCAAGAGGAGAAAGTCACCACCGTGAAATGCCTTCCATACCTCCCTCTAAGCAGGAGCCTGGGGCGACTACACAGGCAGGGAGAGCTGCTGGGGGTATTCCGCCGGGCGCTGCTAAGGTACACCAGTAGCCTCCCACTGAGGCAGGAAGCATAGTGTCTCACCTAAGGAGGTGCTTTCCTATCCTCGCTTTCATCCCTTGGCTTTCCTCCCACGAGCCCACCTCCAGTTCTGCACTGCACTCACTCCCAGGGTCTTCACCCTTCTGCAGACACTCAAATGACCAAATCTTTCAGAGTGCCCATTGCATTGCTATCAGGGTTTCTGCCCCCAGAGGAGTGTTCCTAGCTGGGCCTTACAGCTGAAGGGACGAAGGCTCAGAGGCGGAGCTCATTTGCCCACGCAAGTGGTAAAACTGGGCTTCCAGCCCATGACTGTTGGCTGCATCTGGCAATCTCACTTCTAAACCAAGGGAGAACAGATATGAACACATGAAAAGCTAACAGTAAAACAACAGCAACAAAATAAGAACAAACAAACTAAAAAGACAACTTGAAAGCAAAGACATGCCCAAGTCCTGGCCCAGCATGAGGCCCTGTGCAGCTGGGCATTCAGCAGTGGGTAGATTTGGGGACTGGGTAACCTACACTACCTCTGCCTTCTGTGCCTCTGTTATCTCCATATCCATCATTCCTCAGCCCTTGTTCACCAGCCTCCTGTCTCTCCCCATGCTCTTCCTCACTTCCAGCCTGGACATCTCCTTACAGACCCAGACCTCTGTGTCCCAGCTTCAGCTGTATTGCCTACAAGCCATGAGTCACACAAGGTAGCTTGTAAACGCTCCCCGATGATTTCTTCTGTGTTGAATCTGGCTCACCTAGACTGTTAAGTAACTTGATTACCTAGTATTTTATATTTTGTAAAAGATCCCTTTAGTGCTCAGTGCCTAGTCACTACAACCAACCAGTAGGCAACTGTGTCAAACTACTCTAAGCCAATTCTGCCACATTCTGTCCCACATACATTTACTAGTATATCTTTCTGTGTGAGGTTACTGCTTGGTGAGGTTCCTACAGTATCTCCTCTGGACACTTGAGTGAGCACACTGAAGGGATGGGCACTGAGGCCCGACAGCACGTCCACTCACTCTCCAGTGGCATCAGGAAATCCCCTGTGAGTCAGGGCATGGGAGAGACTGCTAGGCTCGACTTATGCTCTCAGTCCTTGCCTGCACCTGTAGAGTCTTTGCAGTAAACACCCATCTTGACCACCACTCATTAACCAGGGAGACTTATTTTTAACATTCTTTGCTGCAAATAATGTGCTCTTTGGTGGCTTTAGCTGGTGGCATTTGAAAAGCTTGCTCTAGAACAGGGACTGGCAAACTTTTTCTGTAAGAGTCAGTGAACAGTTTAGCTTTGCAGGACATGTGATCTCTGTAGAAATTAGCCTACACTACCACTGCATGAAAAAAGTGGTTTTAGATGGTATGTAATAAATGGCCTGATTGTGTTACAATAAAATGTCATTTACAAAATTTGGCTTGCTAACCCTGCTCTAGAGAGTAGTTTCTTGATTGAGATCCTCGATCCTCTGAAAGTGACCAGTGTAAATTGTTGAATCGGGTACATCACATGAATAATTGTCCCTAGGGTGTAGTTTCCAGGTACACATGCCCATGTATCACAATGAGAATACTGCAGAATATTGAGTAAACAATAGACAATACTACGATGATGCACTCTTAATTGACAACACCTAATTAGCATTTACTGTTGCTAGCTAAAGTACTTTAGGGGACTTACTCTTTTAAACTACAGAAAGAACACCTGAATGAGGTACCGATATTATTACTCCTGTTTTATGGATGAGGAAACTAGGGCTCAAGAGCGTACAACTGGCTTTCTCATCAGAGTCAGAAGGGGTCATATTAGACAGATGGGCTCCAAGTCCACACTCGGGCTACCTGTGAATGGCAGACAAAAACTAGGGTCTAACCCTCTGTCTCACCTCACACCAGCTGAGGAACTCTGGGCATACCACTGAGGAGTCTCATCTTCAAAGTGGGAATAGTCATCTCTTCTTTGGGGAGCTCTGGAATGTGTAGTGATTCCTCGAGTAACATCATTTGTTCAATGTTTTTTTGTTATAACATTGATGAGAAAAAAATATGGCTTCCAATCTGGAAATAAAAATACAGTGCCTCAACTCATCTTCCACAAAACCATCAATAATAAACACTGGGGAAAGGAAACCATGTTTAGCAAACGATGCTGGGAAACTGGCTAGCCACATGCAGAAGAATGAAACTAGACCCCCACCTATCACCATATACAAAAATTAACTCAAAATGAATCAAAGACTTAAATATAAAACCTCAAACTATAAGAATCTTAGAGGAAAATGTAGGGAACACTTTCCTAGACATTGGAGTAGACATGAATTCATGGTCAAATCCTCAAAAGTAAGTACAACAAAAACTAAGAAAGACAGATGGGACCTTTTCAAACTGAAAAGTCTTGCACAGCAAAAGAAACCTTCAAGAGAGTAAAGAGACAACCCATGGTATGGGAAAAAAATATTTGCAAGCTATGCATCTGGCAAAGGCCTAACATCCAGGATCTACCAGGAACTCAAATGACCTGAAAGGGGGAAAAAAACCCTTATTAAACAGTGAGCAAAGGATATACACAGACACTTCTCAAAGGATGAAATACAAGCACCCAACAAACACATGAAAAAATGCTCAGCTTCACTAGTCATCAGAGAAATGAGATCAAAGCTACAATGAGATACCAACTAACACTGGTAAAGATGGCTATCATTAATAAGTCAAACAACAGCAGATGTTGATGAGGCTGTGGAGAAAAGGGAATGCTTCTACACTGTTGGTGAGAATGTAAGTTAGTTCAACCTTTATGGAGAGCAGTGTGGCAATTTCAAATAACTAAAAATTTAACTTACATATGATCCAGCAATCCCTCTCTGGGAATATACCCAGAGGAACATAAATCATTCTACCAAAAGGACACCTGCACATGCATGTTCACTTCAGCACTATTCACAATAGCAAAAACATGAAACCCCAGATGCCCATTGAAAGTGGACTGGATAAAGAAAATGTGGTACATATACACAATGAAATATTATGCAGCCATAAAGAAGAACAAAATCATGACCTTCACAGCAACTTGGATGCAGCTGGTGATCATCATACTAAGTGAACTATCACAGAAACAAAGAACTGATTACCACATGTTCTCACTCATAAGCAGGCCCTGATCACTGGTCACACTGGCACAAGGGTGGGATTGGCACACTCACTGAACACTGCTAGTGGAGAGACAGAAGGAGAGAAGGGGACATGTGGCAACACATTGGATACTTGGACCACTATCGGGGGAGAGAAGGCCAACTAGAAACCCAAACTTCACCTGCATGAAACTTTCTTATGTAGTAAATCCCCACTTGTGCCCCACAACTCTAAAATAAAATAAAATAGATTTAAAATATATTTTAAAAGAAGAAATAAATTAAAAAAACAAAAATATGGCTTCCTAGCCGAGGCCACCATCTGTGTGGGGTTTGCCTATCCTCCCCATGTCTATATGGGCTTTCTCCAAGCACTCCAGTTTTCTCCCAGGTTCCAAGTACATGCACATTAGATGAATTGCCATGTCTATATGGTCCCCCTGTGAGTGAGTGTGGGTGTAAAGGCGTCCTATTCAGGACCGGTTCCTGCTGTGTGCCCGGAGCCGCTGGGACAGGCTCCAACCCCATGAGACCCTGAACTGGAATAAGCAGGTAAATAATTGTCTCACTTGCTGTTATCAATATTTCTTAAATGTATAAAGTAAATGCAAATGTAGCTCACATTATTTTAATGTTTAATATTACAAGTGTTGTAGACCTTATTTAGAAATTTGGTGATTTTTTTGTGATCAGAAATATGTTATAGAAACTTAACTATTATTTATATCAATTAGCCTATGAAAACTTGGTTTCATTTGTGTCATTTTACTTAAAATCATGAAAACAGATAGTGTTGGATGAAGACTTATGGTATTATGTAATACATGTGAAAAATGCCCATCACAGAGCCAGGCAGCCCGTGTCTAACACACAGTAAGTGAAACCGAATTGTTTAACAGCATTATTGATATCTGTAGGCACTCCTGCTAATCTGTAGTTCCACTTTTCAAGATTCCAGTTACCCACGGTCATTCACAATCTGAAAATAGGTGAGTACAGTTCAGTAAGATATTTTTAAGTTGGGCATAATGACATTTGCCTATAGTCCCAGCTACTTGAGAGGCTGAAGTAGGAGGATTGCTTGAGCCCAGGAGTTCAAGTCCAATCTGGGCAACATAGTGAAACCTCCATCTTTAAAACTAAAAAAAAAAAAAAAAAAAAAAAAAATCTAAATAAAGCAATAAAATATATTTTGAGAGACAGAGAAGGATCATATTTACATAGCTCTTATTATAGTATATAGTTATAATTGTTCTATTTCATTATTGTTGTTGTTAATATTTTACTGTGCTCTAAAAGAACTAGAAATTGACCTTCCATATGACCCAGCAATCCCTCTACTGGGAATATACCTGGAGGAATTCAAATCATTCTACTGAAAAGATACCTGCACATGCATGTTTATTGCAGCATTGTTCACAATAGCAAAAACATGGAACCAACCATGCTGCCCATCTAAACTAGACTGGACTTTTTAAAATGTGGTACATATACAAGATGGAATATTATACAGCCATAATGAAGGACAAACATGGACTTCGCAACAACTTGGATGGATTTAGAGTCCATCATACTCAGTGATCTATCACAGAAACAAAGAACTGAGTACCACACGTCCTCATTCGTAAGCAGACCCTGAACATTTACCATAATACTATAAGAAAGGGATTGGCAATAGCTGGATACTGCCAGGGTGGGGGCGAGGCACATAACATCAAAAAGGGTACCTGATCTCAAACCAGGCAAAGTGAGGACAAAGAGAGACCCAAACTTTATCTGAACAATGTTCACTTACATACCTAATCCTGAATTGTACCCCACATCTTTAAATATATGTATTTAAAAAATCAAACTATGCCTAATTCATAAATTAAACTTAATCTTAGGTATGTATGCATAGAAAAAATATAGTATATATTGGAGTCAGTAATGTCTGTGGTTGTAGGCATCTACTGGGGTCTTGGAATGTATCCCCCACTGATGGGGGAACTATTGTAATTCACAGACACAATTCAGCAGTGGTTAGTATATCCATAGGGCTGTGCAACCATCACCACAATCAGTTTTAGAACATTTTCATCACCCCAAAAGGAAACTCTGTTCCCTGAAGAAATGACTTCCTAATCTACCCCAACACCTTAACCCCAGTCCCAGGCAACAGCTAACCCACTTTCTGTCTCTGTGAATTTATCTTTTCTGGACCATTTCATATGAAATGGAGTCATGTGAGCTTTTGTGTCCGGCTTCTTTCACGTAGTATAATGTCTTCAAGGTCTCTCCATACCGTAGCACGTATCAGTATTTCACTTCTGTGTATTGCTAAATCATATTCCATTGTGTGGATACAGTTAACTTTACGTATCCATTTATCAGTTGTTGAACATTTGGATTGTTCCTCTTTTTTGGCTATTCTGCAATGCTCTTATAAATGTTCATGTACACATTTTTGCCTAGACATATATTTTCATCGCTTTGGGGTATATGTCTAAGACCGGTATTGCTGGGTCGTAGGGTTACTGGATGTTTAACCTTTTGAGGAACTGTCAAAAAGTTTTCCAAAGTGGTTGCACCATTTTGCATTCCTGCCAGCAATGTATGAGGGTTCTGGTTTCTCCATACATTCATCAACACTTATAACTCTGTCTTTTTGCTTATAGCCATCCTAGTGGATGTGAGGTAACATCTCATTGTGCTTTTGATTTACATTTTCCTAATGGTTAATCGTGTTCAGTATCCTTCCATGTGCTTATTTGTTATTTGTATATCTTCTTTGGAGAAATGTCTATTTAGATTCTTTGTCCATTTTAATTATTATTTATCTTTTTATTATTAAGTTGTTCTGTACACATTCTGCCTGCAAGATTATTTTCAGACACAAGGTTTGAAAATACTTTGTTTTTTTCTGTGGGTTGTCTTTTCTCTTTCTTGTAGCACAGAAGTTTTTCATTTTGATGAAGTGTAATTCATCAATTATCTTTTCTTTCTTGTGCTTTTGCTGTCATATTGAAGATGTGTTGCCTAACCTAAGGTCACAAGGTTTACATCTATGTTTTCTTCAAGAGTTTTATAAGTTTTGGCTCTTACATTTAGGTCTTTCATCCATTTTGAGTTCACTTTTTGATATGGTATGAGGTAGGAGTCCAACTCCATTGTTTTGCATTTTTTTGGACCATTTGATGAAAAAGCTATTCTTTTCCTCATTGAACTGCCTTGGCATTGGCCATAAGCATAAAAGTTGATTTCTGGACTCTCAACTCTGTTCCACTGAATTACAAAATTTCCTTATGCTAGTATCACAGTGTCTTCACTCTTATGGCTTTATTGTAAGTTTTGAAATTGGAGAGTGTGAATCCTCCAACTTTGTTCTTTCTTTTCAAGGATTTTAACTATGCTGAGTCAGTCCTTACATTTCTATTTGAATTTTAGGTTTTGCTCATTAATTTCTGTAATAAAGCCAACTGGGATTTTGATGAGAATTGCATTTAATCTGTAGATCAACTTGGAAAGTATTGCCATCTTAATAGAAAGTTTTCTGGCGGGGTTCATGGCTCAACCTGTAATCCCAGCACTTTGGGAGGACGAGGTGAGTGGATTGCCTGAGCCCATGGGTTCGATACCCGCCCAGGCAACTTGGTGAGACCTCATCTCTACAATAAATCAAAAATTAGCCAGGCGTGGTAGGGAGCGCCTGTAGTTCCAGCTACTTGGAAGGCTGAGGCGGAAGGATCACCAGAGCCCAGCAGGTTGAGGCTGCGGTGGCTGGGAGCATGTCACTGCACTTCAGTCTGGGTGACAGAGTAAGACTCCAACTCAAAAAAATAAAAATAGTAATAATAATAATAATAATAATAAGTTTTCTGATTCATGAACCTGAGGTACCTTTCCATAGATTTAGGTTTTTAATTTTTTCCAACAATGTATTGTAATTTTAAGAGTAAAATCTTTGCACTTCTTTTGTTAAATGTATTTCAAGGAAATTCATTTTTTGATACTCATGTAACTGAAATTGTTTTATTAATCTCATTTTCAATTTATTCATTGCTACACAGAAATAGAATTTATTTTTCTATATTGATCTTACATCCAACAATTTTGCCTGAATGATCATCTTAAAATGCCAAAGGAAAGTAAACTGTAATATCAGAAGGCAAAAGAACAATTTCATTTTTATAAAGAAAGAAGGGCTATCAATAGGGATTACTCAGCAGAAATTCCTTCCTGTACTGATGGAGCCCTGCTGCAGCAAGAGAATTAAGAAGTTCATTCACTCATTTGTTTAGTTATTAGACAAGCAGTTATTGAATACCCACTATCAGCCAGTCTGTCTAATTTAAATACCAGATCTGCCACTTAGTAGCTGTGTTACTCTGGGCCAGGGACTGAACCTGCCCAAGACTCAGTTCCCTCATTATGTAAAATGGGGTGATAGCCTTCCTCTTGTGATGACTAAATAAAGCCTTTAAGCAGTACCTGACTGGTGCTGAGTACTCTTAGCTCTTACTTGTATTATGACCAGGCACTGGACACAACATGAGCAGAGACCAAATCCCTGCACTCTGGGAGTATGTGTTTTATTGGAAGGGTGGGAGTGGTTAGGAGGGGAAACCAACAAAGAAATAATGATCACGATAATGATGTCAAGTGCTGATCAATGCTGTAAAGGAACGTAAAGCAGAGGAAGGGATGAGGAGTGCAGAGGGATAGGGTGGGGCCAGATATTTCCAGTGGGGGCAGATGAAGTTTCTCAGAGAGGTGACATCAGAGGCTAAGAAGCCTCTGTCAGCCCAGGAACAGGAGATACCAGAGGAAAGAGCTGTCAGGGAGGGCTCAAGCAGAGCAGCTTGCGTGAGTTGGGCAACTTCTGAGTTCCAGGAGCTGAGGACAGCCAGGGGTCTGCAGGAACAGGCCCAGCCTCCTGGGTAACTCAGATGAGACCATAGGACCTGACTGTCTGCCGTGGTTCAGCCTGGAGGCTAATCTTGCCAGGATCCTACCCGTTGCAGGTTTTCCCAGGACCCTTCCTCAGTCTGCTGCAGGTGGAAAGTGCACTCTGGCTGGGCTCCTTGTAGACCCACTGTTCTAAACTCACTCTTTCCTTGTGATCTTTTGACATCTCGCTTTTGCTGCTTTTCCCCAGGACACATGGCCTAAGTGGTGCCACAGAAGCGATTGTGAATGTTTGGGATGGAAGTCTGGAGGAACCTTCACTTATATGGCAGATACCGGGCTGTGGGATTTTTGGAAGCCTCTGCCAGCTTCGAGGCCAGCAGGAAGATGTGGCAGCCTGTGGGGAGGAAAGAGGGGCCTGGTGTCCTGACTGCCACCTAGTGGTGGTGCCATTAGGTGGCGGTACTCCATTTAGATGGAGACCGTCAACGTTAAAAATGGAATCGGGTTAGAATTTCCACTTAGTTTTTATTTAGAGGCAGTAAAGGGTAGTGCTTGGGAATCCAACTCTGGAGTCTAACTGCTAGGTTTGGGTCCCAGCTCTGGCACTGACCAGCTCTGTAGCCTTGGTGATATTACAGAACCTCACTGTGCCCCCATGTTCCCATTTCAGAAGTGGGTTGGTAATGGTGTCTGCTTCACAAGGTAACTGAGCAGATTAATGACTTGAAACACATTAAAGCAATTAGAACACTGCGCACACTGTGCTGTACGAGTGTTAGCCATGACAGGTTGAACAACCCAATGCAAAAGTTGAGAATCTGAAATGCTGCAAAATACGAGCGTTATTGAACGCTCACATGATGCCACAAGTAGAAAATTCCACACCTGCCCTCAAGTGGCAGGATGCAGTCAAAACACAGGCACAAAACACACAGCTTATTTGGTATCCTCAAAGGAAAAAAGACCTTCCCAGTCCCCTTCAGCTGAGGTAGATCTTTTCCACACAAACCTGACATGTATGTCATATTTTTACTGTTACATGTGAATAAGTATAAGAAAATAACTGCTTATCGGTAGCATATACATTCAGAGTCAGGAACGATGGTGATGCCAAACAACCAAAGACGGTCCACACAGGGGCTGAGATAGTGACACCTTTCCTTTCTGATGGTACAATATACACAAACAATTTCATGAACAAAATTATTTTTAAATTATATAAAGTTACCTTCAGGCTATGTGTATATGAAACACAAATTTCGTGTTTAGAGTTCTCAGGATATCTTATTACGTATATGCAAATATTCCAAAATTCAAAGATACTCAAAATCCAAAATACTGGTTCCAAGCATTTTTGGATGAGGGATACTCAGCCTGTATCCCTATGGGTTTTGGCAGTACAGGTAGATCTTCTGGGTGTGCTGCAGTACTCTGGCAGCCGCATACTGGAGATGTTGACCCAAGGCACGACGCACAGGGAAGACATTGCTGTGGAAAATAACTGGACTCGGGTCCATCACATTGGGAGAGGCAAGGAGGAAGGGAGGCAGTGGGATCCCTTAAGATGACCATGAGCCATGTTTGTACATTCACGGTCTATGCAGCCCTTTGACATATGCATCTCCTCATTAGGGAGGAGAGAGAAAGAATCTTCTCACCAAGGAAAATCTAAGTTGAAGAGATGTCTGACTCAGGGCACTTTGCCTTCCTTACAGGATGGTATAGTGAGTTAATGCACCTGTCAGTTGTAGGAACACAGGATTGTATGGAATTTGGAGAGGGATTGAGTGGCACAGGCACTGTGTTCCTGAGAAGCCCAGATGGCGTGTAACCCCCAATCCTTGAAAGTGAACAGAGTTGGCACCTGTGGACCCATCAGATTCCCCACATGCTAATTGCCTGCTCAAATGCCGACCTTTTGTAAGCAAATTTTTAGAACCACATATATACTAGCAGTATAGTCACTGTTGTTTTGGGGACTGTTTTTTTCAAAGGGTTGTATATATAAGATCAGCTTTCTTTTAGGCCAGAACACTAGTTCTACTAGACAATTGAAGGAAGATAGCATCCTTCAATATAGGAATAAGATCATCCCATTGTGTTTCTAGTAGCCCATTCCACTTTGTAGAGTGTGTTCATTATAAAGGCCTCTCTGTTTCATTGTGTGATTTTTTTTTTAAATGCCTACAGAGTAAACCTGTAGAAAACTGGCTCAAATCACTTTTACCAATTGTTACACACATCCCTGGAGGTAACACGAGGTGGTGACAAAGGCCCTTCTCCATAAATCTCAGCA
Source organism: Tarsius wallacei (assembly GCA_963574415.1). NCBI lineage: Eukaryota > Metazoa > Chordata > Mammalia > Primates > Tarsiidae > Tarsius > Tarsius wallacei. Next base: position 12,386 of record CAUYQG010067441.1, on the reverse strand, counting down.
TGTGAAGCTGACTGCTGTTCTTTACAAGCAATCTGCCCAAAATGGATTCACTGCTCATGGAACAGGGCCACCCAGGCTCCTACTGTCGGGTCATCTCCCTGCAGCCCCCACTTCCTGGGAGCTGGGCCTGGGCCACCCATGGGAAGTGGAAAGAGGCATCCCTGCGGACATCAGTGCGGAGGCCAGGGTTTCCCAGCTGCAGCTCCACCTCTCAGAACCCACCAAGAGACAGCTTCCAATAACTCCTCAACGAGGGCCCTTCTGAAACTGCCAAGGTCACAAGAGACAAGAGAACCCGTCTATTTCTTTCCCACCTGAGTAATACAATTCAAGAGTTAAGAAATTAATTGATATGTTCCCAAACCCAGTCCTGCCTGATGATCATGGATAAACACAATGAAACATTTCTGGAAGCCACTCTACTGCCAGCACTGGCTCTCTCAGAATGATCGGGTAGATCAGTGAGAACATTCTGTCATCAGACACTTCACACATGTCATTTCATGGGCTCTTCACCTCCTTCAATTGGCTGAAGGCTCAGAGAGTTTAGGTAAATCTAAAATCGCACAGTCGGTGGGTAGAAGGGCCAGAATTCCAAGCCCTTCGAGCATTTAGGGAGAGTCCTTGAAGAAGACATTGGGGAAAGGTGAGGGGGTGCCTGCTAGGGAAAGATACTCCTTTCCCCATTGCACACCACTGAGTATAGAAAGTGCTCACGAGAAACTGAGGGCCAACACTATTTACCCAAGTCACAATATTCCTATTAATTGATGCATAGTCACACCCAATCTACTAAATCCTCTTGTATAAATGGTGCACAGATACAGGAAGACTTACTTTAAAGTTGCATGTTTTAACATGGGGCTTCCCCCCCCCATATTTGATTTTAAAGTTGTGGGGTACAATTCAGGATTAGGTATACAAGTGGGCATCATAAGGTAAAGTTTGGGCCTCCGTTTGGTCCCCTTTTTGCCTGATTTGAGATCAGGTACCCTTACTGATGTTGTAGGTACCCCTCACCCACCGACTGCCAATCCCTTTCTTACAGTATTATAATAAGTGTTCACGGTCCACTTAGGAGTCAGAACATGTGGTACTCTGTTCTTCGCTTCTGTGATAGATCACTGAGTATTATTCATTTTGTTATAGAGATGTAGTGTACAAGTGAGGATTAACTACATAGGTAGGCCATGCAGGTGAAGTTTGGGATTCCAGCGGCCCCCCTTCCCCTGGTAGTGAACCAAGTACCCTTTGTGTTGTCAGGTGCCCCTGTCCCTCCTCCCTTGAAACTAAACAGGGTTGGCACCTGTGGTCCCGTCAGATTCCCTACATGCCAATTGTCTGCGTGAATGCTTCCTTTCTGTACACAATTTTTTTTAGAGCCGCATAGTTTTCATTGTATTCTAGCAGTGGTAGTCATTGTTGTTTGGGGGACTATGTTTTCTTCAGAAGGTTGTCGATATAAGATCAACTTTCTTTCTTAGGCCAGAACACTAGTTCTGCCAGACAACCGAAGCAAGATTGCATTCTTCAACACAGGAATAAGATCATCCGAATGTGTTTCTCATAGTCCCTTCCACTTTGCAGAGCAACCTCCTTCTTCGCTCCCCTAGCAGTATCCAGCAACTGCCAATGCCACCCTTGTTCTAATGTGACTAGTGATCAGGTTCCACTTCTGAGTGAGAACACGCAGGATTCAGTTCTTTGTTTCTGTGATGATGGTGTCCAACTTCATCCAATTTGCTGTGAAGTCCATGATTTTGTTCTTCTTTATGACTGTGTAATACTCCATCATGTATAGGTATCACATTTTCTTAATCTAGCCCACTTCTAATGGGCAGTAGGGTTGGTTCCGTGTTTTCATATTGTGAATAGTGTGGCAATAACATGTGGGTGCAGGATTATTTTAGCAGAACAATGTGTGTTCCTCCGGGTATATTCCCAGGAGAGGGATTGCTGGATCATATGGAAGGTCAATGTTTAGTTCTTTTAGAACACACTGCTTTCCACAGAGCTTGAAGTAGTTTGCACTCTCACCAACAGTTTAGAAGCGTTCCCTTTTCTCCACACCCACACCAGCATCTGTTGTTTTTTGACTTATTAATTATAGCCATCCTTACCGGAGTTAGGTAGTATCTCACTGTAAGTTTAATTTGTATTTCTCTGATGTTTAGTGAGACTGAGCATTTTTTCATGTGTCTGTTGGCTTCTTGTATGTCTTCTTTTGAGAAGTGTCTGTTCATATCCTTTGCCCACTTTTTAATTGGGTTGTTTATGTTTTACCTTTCACTTTGTTACCATGAGGCTTTAAAAAATCAGGATATAGCCTTCTATTCTTTGGGGCACAGCTTATGTCAACATGTGTCTTATCATTAATACTATGTTGCTCCATCACTCCAGGCCATCTCTGAGTGCTCACATGTGAAGATTCAGAATCCTCTGAGTGAGTAGCAGCAGTACCTTGAGCAGACACTCAGGGAGGGGGGATTGGCCCGTGCCATGCCCCCTCCAGGCTCCTGGATGAGGGGGAGCCTTGTGAACCTTACATGAACAGCTGGCTGACTCTGCAGATCAGCACGGCATGGAAAATTACTTCAGCACAAGAAATGCTATTTCTTCCCCCCATAGAATTCTTATAATGAGGAAAAACAGTTCAGGACTCGGATTTTTTTTTTAATAGTATGTATGACCCATTGTTTCTATGACTTTTCTGTGATTCATATTTAGCCTTACTAAAATTTAAGAGTTGGAAGTTTGGAGCCAATGGCTGCATCTTCAATGTGAATCCATGAAACCTGGCAGGGGCCTTGCAGCAGCCCAATCCTGAGCTCAAACCCCACCTGCCACCTGCCAGAGGGGAGGCCGGGAGTGGTAACCTCTCAGGCTTCCTGTTTCTCATCCAAAACCTGGGACTACGATATTCACCTCACCATCTTCCCCGTATGGTCAATAACATTGCACTTTAAAGTTGCTTCTTTCATATGCCTCATCTGCTTCCAAAGACAGATATAAAGAACTCCGTGTTTTCCCAAAAAGAAGATTTATGCAGTTTTATTTTAAATGGCCATGTTTTAATGAGGGAAGTAAAAGGACAATTGATTAAAAGAAATAATCTGCCAAATGTCTGGAAAATGGAAGACAGGTCCTATGAAGAAACTCGCATCAACAGTTCTGAGTTAGAAGCTGCTGGAAGGTTACTTCTCCCTGTTGGCACAGGTGTGCAGTCCTTGAAAGGGTAACCTGAGCAGCACTGGGGAGGATGTGGAGGAATCGAGGCTCTGAGCACTGTGGGTGGGAGTACAGCCACTGTGGAAAACTATATGGTGATTACTCAATTTAAGCCAGGACTACCATGGCCCAGCAATTCCACTTCTGGGTATACAAGCCAAAGAATCGAAAACAGGGACTCAGAGAGCTATCTGTACCTCCATCCATGTTCATAGCAGCATCATTTATAACAATCAAGGGTTGGAAGCATCCAGGGTCCATGGAAAGATGAATGGACAAACAAAAGGTGGTCTATCCGTACAATGGAATATGATGCAGGGATTCTGACACACACCACAGCAAGCATGGATCTTGAGGATGCTATGCTAAGTGAAATAAGCCGGTCACTGAAGGGCAAGTCTGTATGATTCCACTCACATGAGGTTCCTGGAGGAGCCAAGTTCCTAAACACAGAGATTAGAATGGGGTGAAGGGTGCTCGGGGCTGGGGGAGGGGAAATGGATGCTAGTGTTTAATGGGATACAGTGTCAGTTTTACAAGATGAAGAGAGGTCTGGAGATGGATGGTGGTGATGGTTGCACACCTTTGTGAATGGACTTAATGCCACTGAACTGTGCAGTTAAAAATGGCTAACTGGCAAAATTTATGCCATGTGTGTTTTGCCACAATTAAAAGAAAGGAAAAAGCAATAATCTGTGGTTGCAGGGCAAACCTGCTCCATAGAGCAGAGGGGAATGCCCCCCCCCACTTAGTTACTGGGGGATTCGCATGCTGAAAGGACGACCCTCTCTGGCCTCAGCTAGGCACTTCAGCCAAGTGGACCCTGGATTGCAGGGAAGTTCTAGACCAAAGTCTCTGGCTCTCCCCCAGCACTCCAGAATTATTTTCAGGAGTACAGATAGACAAGATTAGCCTCAGAAACAAAAGCACAGCAGAGAAGACATTGAGAAAACGAGCAGGAAGACACACTTTGCAAACTGCTAGATTCAAGAAAACGCGTGCAATGCAAACATTGGAGGAAAGTCAGGTGCCTGCTCAAAGCACGAGGTTAGAAGCCGAGGGAATCGATGGAAAAGTATTTTGGAAAAGTAGGGGAGGCCAGAAGTGGGGAGGATGATCTCTCTTTTTTGAGAATTATTCTTGGCTTTTTCAGAGCAATGGTTAAAAGGGAGGTTTCTTTTTGTAACACAACAGCGCCATCTCATGGACAAAGTTTATATGGCGCAAAGGTTCTCTGAAGAGAGCATTTCCTCTGCTGGGAGCAACTAACTCCTCTGCGTTAAATGTCCAGTATTTTCAGAGGGAGTTGGCGGAGGAATGCTCCATCTATGTAAGACAGATATTTGGGGCAACAATCAGATTCCTGTCGGACCCACTTCCCTTTAAATATTAAAGCATCCTTTTTCAGCACCTGAATTCCAGTTGAGGGTCCAGACACCAGCATCCGTCTGGCACTGGCAATTCCCACTGAAGTGGACGCTGCAGAGGCATCCCACCCTGGCTACAGGAAAAAGCAGGAACCAGCTTCATCGCAGCCAGAAAATGAAACACTGCAAAAACAAAAACAAAAACAAAAACAAAAAAACCACCCCCTCCATCCTGCTCACCATTAAATGTCACATTCGACTTCTCTTATTTCCAGTTTTAAATTTTATTAGATGTTTCTAGGCGTCTTGGTCTAGCCCCAGGCTGTTGTTTTTCTATGCTTTGTTTTTAAATCGCTGTGTGGAAATTTATTTTGGAAGTGTGGGATATCTCAGATGTGTTTTTCCAAATCATGGCTTAAATGAGGAAAGTGTGGAGTTTTTGTTTGTTTGTTTCCTTTTCTTTCTTTTTCCTTTTCTTTTTTCTTTATTCTCAGAGACAAGGTCTTGCTCTGTTGCCCAAGCTGGAGTGCAGTGGCACGATCTCTGTTCACCTCAGCCTTGAACTCCTGGGCTCAAGCAGGGCTCAAGCAACCCTCCCACCTCCACCTTCTGAGTAGCTAGGACTACAAGCACGCATCACCACATCCAACTAGTTTTTAAGTGTTTTGTAGAGATAGGGTCCTGCTATGTTTCCCAGGCTGATCTGGAACTCCTGGGCCCAAGTGACCCTCCTACCTAAGCCTCTCAAAGCTGCGATTACAGGCATGAGCCCCCACGCCCAGCCAACAATGTGCTTTTAAGTGAACCTTGGAAATCATTCAACAAAGATCTTGAGCTCCCTCCTGGGCCAGCCATGAGCAGACAGACCTGCCTGCCTGAGGAACCAGAGGGGGAAACGCAGACTGCCGTCCATACCTGCCACACAACCATCTTCTCCTAAGTTACAAGAACCACCCCTGGTGGAAAGGTAAGGATGGGAGGCTCAGGGCTAGTCACTGAGGACCTCGATGTGGGGCAGCAGTGAGGGAGGTATGGCGCCCTAAGCTGCTGGGGGAAGCTTCACTGTTTCTCTGCTGTCTCTGGGACTGGGAGAGGCGAGCGCCGGTGAGAAGAACCTATAGCGTCCTGAGACTCCAGTGGCAGAGAGCGGTTGGTGGGTGAAGGGATGGAATGAGCAGTGTGGAGGCACAAGGAGCACCTCACATCAGGGCATCAGGGCCGCCTTTCAGGCCCCAGGACTCTGCTTCTGGGATCATTCTCCTCAGCACACACACAGCTGTCATGGCTTCAACTCCAGAAAAGGTCTCTCCCCTTCCCCTTTCTGTCTCTCCTCTCTCTCTCCCTCTCTGTCTCTCTCTGTCTCTCTCTGTCTCTCTCTCTCTCCCTCCCCCCCGTGCCTCTCTCTCTGTGTCTCTCTCCTCTCTCCTCTCTCTGTCTCTTCCTCTCTGTCTCTGTCTCTCTCTCTCTCTCTCTCTCTCTGTCACTCTTAACTCTCTGTCTCTCCTCTCTGTCTCTGTTTCTGTCTCTCTCTCCTCCCCCCTCATCTTCCCTCTCTCTCCCTCTCCCCTTCCTTCTCCCTGTGTCCATCTCTCCTCTCTCTCCTTTCTCCTCTCTCTGTCTCTTCCTCTCTCTCTCTCTCTCTCTCTCTCTCTCTCTCTCTCTCTCTCTCTCCCCCTCCCTCCCCACCCGCCATCCATGTCCTATGTCTTCTTGGTCCTCAGCTCTTTGGACTTCTAGCCAGCACCTAACATAGACCCTCTTCCCTCCCTCCTGTAGACCCCTCCTCCTCCTCCCTGGCCTCCAGGACTCCTCTTCTGGTTTCTCTCTTGTCCCTCATCTGCCCCGAGGCATCTGCCTCATTTTCCTAATAAACCTTGGAGAGCATCAGGCTTTCCCCACCTCCATCAAGCCAGAGACAGGCTGGGGGGGAGGGGTGGGAAGCAAGGGAGAGGGACTCACCTGGCTCCAGCAGGGGAGGAGGACTCACCTGGCCTTGGTATCCAACCTGTATACTAATGACTCCTAAATTCATCTCTATCCACCTGTTTGCCTGGCATCTCCATTCATCTGTCTAACAGGTTTAAAAACCTGGACCCTGCCCAAAAAACCCCTTTCTTCCACACACCCCAGAGAGCAGCAACCCCACACTCCCATTGGCCCAGGCCCAAAGCCCTGGGCTCAACATTGACCTGTTTCTCTGCATGCCTCATCTAACCCATCAGAAAATCCTATGCTCTGTCTTCAAGCAGACCTGAGTCCCACCATGCTTTTCCAGCAGGCCTACCAACTGGCCCACACCTGGGCTGTCACTGGAGCCCCTCCAGTTCTCCCTGCCTTGGGGCCACCTCCCATCACATCCAGCTACCAGCCCTCCACTGGTCTCCCATCTCACTCAGGAAATCCGGGGCCCTGGTGTCACCTGCAAGGGCCGGAGCACCACCCTCCCTGTACCCCACTGCATCTCCTTTCTGCCCTCCATTTCCTCCTTTCTCCTGAACCTCAGCTGGGCCCCCCATCCCTGTCTGCCCATCTCATTTCTAGCTACCTCCAAGCCTCGGTGCACCTTCCCTGACCATCTACTCCTCACCCTTCTCTGCCTCTCCCTTTCCCACCTCATGTCCCTCTGCCACCATCTAAAATGATGGGCTTTTACTCTCGTATCTGTCTTTCCCCATTGCATGCAATCTACTCCAATGAGGCAGGGGCTTTTTGCTTATCTCGTTCTCTGCTGCATCCGCAGAACTGCACATAGGGGAGACTCCATCCACACCTGCCGGCAAATTAACAGGCACAATGTGGGGTGATGGAAAGGACTTGACCTTGGAGCCAAAATATGGGTTTGAGTTCTGGAGTTGAACTTTACTCATCAAACATTTCTAAGACACAACACCAAAAGCATGATCCAAATTAAATTGGATTTTATCAAAATTAAAAACTTCTACTCTTAAAAAACAAAACAAAACAAAAAAAACACCTTGGTGAGAATGAAAAGACAAGCCCCAGATGGGGAGAAAATATTTACAAATCATATATCTGATAAAGGACCTGTAACCAACGTATACAAAGAAATCTCAAAGCTTAATTACATATTTTTTTAAACCCAATTTCTTAAAATGGGCCTAAGATATAAACGGACTTTTCACCAAAGAAGATACAAGGATGAAAAATAAAGAAAGAAAAGATGTTCAACAGTTTTAGTCAGTAGAGAAATACAAATTAAAGCCACAGTTAGGTACCACGACATACTTGTTAGAATGGCTAACTAAATATCCTGGAGGATATGGAGGAACTGGAACTCTAAGACACTGAAAATGGCAATAAAAAATGGGGAAATCACTTAGGAAAAGAGTGTGAGAGGTTCTTTAAAATTTCAACCATACACCCATTATATGATCCACATAGTCCACTCTTAGGTTTTAACTCCAAAAGAAATGAAAGTATATGTCCAAAGACTTGTTCATGAAGGCTCATAGCAAATTTATTTCTAAGAGCCCTAAACTGAAAACAACCTAAATATCCATCAGTGGGAGATGGAGAAACAAACAGTCATTTACCCAAGCAATAGGATACTACTCTGAAATAAAAAGCAATGAACTATGGAAAATTCTTACAATCATTGTTGGTTGCATCCATGGATACATAACCCATGGATACAGAGGGCTGGCTGTACTATAAATCAGGGTATGCACCATAGAACCATGCATCTCCCACTCTGATGTTCACATAAATCACTGGAGAATCCTGTTAAGTACAAATCCCATTTTATTATATCAGGCCCCCAGACAGTGCATTTCTCAGGTGGTTCTGATTCTGCTGGTTAGAAGACCACACTCTGAGCAGCAAAGCTCTAAAATACACCATAGGTAGGTATATCTAGCCCTCAAAGGGGCTTCATTTTTCTCTCTAATTTATATGTTGTGTTGACGAAAAATGCCAAACTCTGTAAAATATTGTAAGATGGCTTATTCTGGTCAACTTGAGTAACCTAAGCCTGTGACACCTATCCCCAAGAGGTTCCGAGAACACGTACCCACCATGTTCGAATGGTAGCTTGGCTATATACAATTTAGAAGGACAGAAGTTACAGAAAACCATAAATCAATACATACAAGATTTACCCTGGTTCAGTTCAGGGAGGCAGGACACTTCCAAGGGGGTTGCCCACTCGCAGGCTATAGGTGGATTCGAAGATTTTCTGACTGACAACTAGTCAGTATCGTTATCTAAGGAAACTTGAAAGCAGTAAAAGAAATGGACAGCCTGAGGAGGATAAGGATGTTTTTGATATGAAGATGACATTTTATGGGCAGTGGTAGACTTTAAACAGAGCAGGTAATTGTTTCTTAAAAGACGCCAGAGTCCCCAAAAGACAGCTTTACAGGGTCATAAATTACTTTGATTTTTCCTTCTTTATCTGCCAGTCAGTCTGGAGAGTAAATCACATTAAAAGTTAGGAATTTGGCAAGGAAAAGAAAAAGCCAGTGTAGTCACCAGTTAGTTTCATTACTTAGCAACTGTGTGACCAGGGGAAAGTTATTTTCTCTGAGCCTCAAATTCTTCAAGATACCCAAGGCAACTTTTTCTAGAATTACTTCAAAGATTGAAGCAAAGTAATTTTTCACTATAATCTCCTTTTAAGAGCCACTTCTGGTGAATGAGGCAAGGAAGATACCATTATCTCCATTTTACAGTGAGGAAACTAAGGCTTAGAAGGGTTAAAAAATGTGCCCAATGTTGCAAAGTAGGTAAGCCACAATGAGGGCTCAAACATTCGTCTTTTGATTCTGAACATCTTAGTCCTTGGTTCACTCAAATATTTTGAGTGTCTATTAATACACCAGGCTCTTGTTTTTATATCATGCTGACTTACAAAAAGATTTGCTCTACAGTGAAGTTTTAAGTTACTCTTATTTTACAACATCGGATTCATTATTTTTCTTTTGAAAACAGATTTATTATTCTTCATCAAAATGATAAGTGGTCATTGTTTAAAGAATTCAAATAGTACAGCAGAGTACAAAGAAGTGAGTAAAATCCCATCATCTCAGATATGGCCATTAGTATTTTAATGACTGTTCTTCCAGTCACCTCCTTATGGCAATGGCCTATGGGTCACACAGTTGAAGGGCAGAAAAGGGCAAGGGGAAGGGTTCTTCTAGTGAAATAATTTTGAGAACCTCTGTATATTATATCCCCCACCTGGGGGTCACAGAGAACATTAGCATATTAAAGGATATGGAAGCTGTTACAGCTGAAAGTTCTGATGTTACGAAAAATGCTACACCAAGTATCCTCAAGTATCCTATTTTTTCAATGATGTTATTATTTCCTCAGTGGAGAAAGGTATGGATAATGCCCTCCACAAAGGCTGTGCAACTTTGGCGCCCACAAATTGTTAATGAAAGTTCCCATTTTCCAAACCCTACTGCTAGTAGATTTTTATCAATCCCTTTGCTCTTTGTCAATCTGATAACAAACTAAGCTAACTGCTGTTTTTATTATTTCTTCAATCATTAATTAGGTATTTATTTGTTAATTTTTATGTTGCCTTTTTATGTACTCTCCAAAATTTTTAATGAGTTGGTTTTTTTTTTTTACCTTTTTTCTTTTTTGAGTATTTTTTTCTTAATAAGAAAATTAGTCTTTTAATATTGGGGCTGGAGCCGGGCTCGGTGGCTCAGCCTGTAATCCCGCACCGTGGGAGGCTGAGGTGAGTGGAGTGCCTGAGCCTGCAGGTTCCAGACCCGCCCGGGCAATTTGGCAAGACCTCATCTCTACAATAAATCAAAAATTAGCCGGGCGTGGTAGCGCGCGCCTGTAGTTCCAGCTACTCGGAAGGCTGAGGCGGAAGGATCGCCGGAGCCCACGAGGCTGTGGTGGCCGGGAGCAGCCACTGCACTCCAGTCTGGGCGACAGAGTGAGACTCCAACTCAAAATAAATAAATAAATAAATAAAGCTGTCAAGGAAAACCCAGAAAGTGCTTGTTAGACAAGATGGGGAAATAAACAGAGGGGAAAAGCTCAAATTATGATAAGCACTGTCAAAAAGGTGGTTCAGAAACAAAAGAATGGGAGGCCCCCGTGGATCGGCTCCAAAAACCAGATAGGGCAAGCTAAGGAAAGAAGCAACTCCAGGCCGGAACACGGTGACTCACACCTATAATCCCAGCACTTTGGGAGGCCGAGGTGAGAGGATTGCCTGGGCAACTTGGCGAGACTTCATCTCTACAATAACTCAAAAAATTTAGCTGGGCGTGGTGGTGTGTGCCTATAGTTCCAGCTACTTGGAAGGCTGACGTAGAAGGATCACCTGAGCCCGAGCCCAGCAGGTTGAGGCTGTGGTGGCTGCAGCATGACACTGCCCTCCAACCTGGGTGACAGAGTGAGACTCCTACTCAAAAAAGGGAGGAGGAGGAGGAGGAGGAGGAGAAAAAGCAACCCTAAGGGGAACAGGACAAGAAATTTTAATCCAAAGGAAACTTAAAAAGTTTGGGACTTAATAAGATATTATAAATTATGGATTAGATCTTATGCAACTAAAACTAAAGGCTTATATTCTAAACTATTTTAAAAGGCCCCACACCTTCTTAAGTGGACTGAGGAATAATTATAAAACTTTAAACAAAATTTAAAGCAAGCCTTAATTACCACTCCTGTCCTATCCCTCCTTTCTTTAGAAAAACCAATTAAAAAAAATATATATATATATGTTTTGGCGATTTCCTCGACTGTATCCTCTTAGATTGAAAGGGCTCCTTGCTCAAACCCCTCCTCTGAGTTTACAGTTCACCAGTTCAACCCGGAGACTGGATGCTGATCAAGTCCTGGAAGGAGACTAAGCTCCAACCAAGCCGGGAAAACCTATCAAGTACTTCTGACAACTGAGATGGCCATCTGGACTGCTGAAGAAGGGTGGCAGCATCATATCCGTGTCAAGAAATCAGCAAGGAAGTTCCAGTACCAGAGAGCACTCCCATTACATGGGCGGTCTCTCAAACGAAACAGCTGAAACTACAATTCAACAAAACCTCATGCATTCCTCTGTACCTTTTCTCATAGCACGGCCAATTGCATTTTTTATTGTATGTATGTTTATTGCTTTTATCATTAAACATATTTGCAAGGGTCTTTTTAATCCTGAGCAACCATGAAACCTTTGTTTACCTTGAAGGTATTACTAATTCTAACCCATACACAAAAGCAAAGAATGGTTTATTATTAATATCACTAAAACTAACTCCCCAATAACTATTAAATTTGATGTTTGTTCTGTCCTGTCATGCGAAAGTCTTCATGACCAAAGAAAATTATCTACGGTTGACAAATACCTTTGTCCTGATACCACTGCTGAAGATGGTCTAAAATGTATCGAAACAAAATAACATAAGGCTGGCCCTTATGTTAAGAATGGCATAACTAGCCGGGCTCGGTGGCTCAGCCTGTAATCCCGCGCCTTTGGGAGGCTGAGGTGAGTGGATTGCCTGAGCCCACGGGTTCGAGACCCGCCTGGGCAAGTGAGACCTCATCTCTATAATAAATCAAAAAATTAGCTGGGCGTGGTAGTGCGCGCCTGTTGTTCCAGCTACTTGGAAGGCTGAGGCGGAAGGATCGCCGAAGCCCAGCAGGTCGAGGCTGTGGTGGCCAGGAGCGGCCACTGCACGCCAGTCTGGGTGACAGAGTGAGACTCCAACTCAAAAAAACAAAACAAAACAAAACAAAATTTAGTCCATCAAAACAATATCAGATCAGGCTCGGTGACTCAGCCTGTAATCCCAGCACTTTGGGAGGCTG
>CAUYQG010067435.1:0-21751 GCA_963574415.1 Tarsius wallacei | reverse complement strand
GTTTGAGTTCCTTGTAGATCCAAGATGTTAAGCCTTTGTCAGACCTGGAGTTGGCAAATACTTTTTCCCAGTCCGTAGGCTGTCTCCCTGCTCTCTTGATGGTTTCTTTGGCTTTGCAGAAGCTAGTCAGTTTAATGAGGTTCCACTTGTCTATCTTATCTCTTATGGCCTGTGGGTTTCGGGTCTTGTTGAAAGCAGTGTGGCGATACCTAAAAGCACTAAATATCAACCTCCCATATAACCCCACAATCCCCCTACTGGGAATATACCCTGAAGAACTCAAATCACTCTATAAAAAAGATACCTGCACACGAATGTTTATCGCAGCATTGTTCATCATAGCAAGAACCTGGAAGCAACCATGCTGTCCATCAAAAGAGGACTGGATTTAAAAAATGTGGTACATATACATGATGGAATACTACATAGCCATAAAAATGAACAAAATCATGAATTTTGCAGCAACTTGGATGGAACTAGAATCTGTAATACTGAATGACCTCTCACAGAAACAAAGATCTGAGTATCACATGTTCTCACTCATATAGTGAACTTTGAACATCCAATATAATACTATAAGAAAATGACTGACAGAGATGGGAAACTATGGGGGGGATGGGAAGGGAGATGGGATTAATGGTAGTCAATAACTGTCTGGGAACGGGAAGACACCTCTTGTCAACAAGGGTGCCTGAACGAAGCATATTTGTGTACCTAACCCTTGACTGTACCCCACAATATCATAATAAAAAAATACTGATTATAAAAAAAAGAAAAAGAAGTATTTTAAGTGAGGCAGGCTAACTAGTTTAGGCATGGGGGAATGGAAAATCATTAAGCAGGAGGTTAAGAAATTTCCTGTAACTTGTAACTGATGTGAAACTGACAGACTTCCATGATTTGTAACTTACATGAAACTGACAGATAAAAAAACTAGATAAAAGCCAGCAGTTCCTACCCTAGAGTACATCTCTCTCTTGGGAATCTCCTACACTCTCCTTTGGAGTGTGTAGCTCTTGTTCAAATTAAAGTTCTTTCCTTCACCTTCTGTAATTTGTCCTTGAATTCTTTCCTGGGACAAAGCCAAGAGCCTGGTTCTGGGTACAAGCCCAGGATTGCACCTTTTGGGAAGAGCCTTCTAACTCCCCGAGGAGTCAGCTGCCACAGTGCACCGGGCCTAACTGAGGAAAACTACCTCTCTCACCGAGGTGATCCTCCCCAAGACTACCACTACCAAAAGCATTTAAAAATTTTTTTTGAGTTTATGAAATTGGAAGTGATTAGAAAAAGCTGGCATTTGGGAGCTCTGTATTTCAGGTAAAAAGTTTTTTTAAGCTTATGAAACATGAATAATGAAATATCATTTAAAATATATCTTTTATTGAAAAAGCCTTATGCTTGAAGATAAATAACATCATATTAAATTACTTTTAAAAATATTTTTCTAAAGAAAAATTGCCACTCATGAAGTCACACAATAACCAATTTATATTTTACTCTAAGCAAGAGTCTGATCACAACATACATGCTTTGTAAAGACAGAAAGTCAATATGTTAATGCTAAAATATCAATACCTAGGCCATGATTAACATCCATAAATGCCATCCAATAAATATGGAACCCAACTCCTGCTATTCTATCAACAGTAATTTTATATATATATAAATTATGTATATATATAATTACACATGCATACACGCATCCTTTCCTATAGCTAAAAATAAATTTTAACTTACTTTCTTCTGCCAAAAGCTCTTTCCCAAAAATTGATCACGATGGTGTCCAAAAGATCAATCACTCTTTATTTAAAGATATATATATATATATATCTTTTTAAAAACCTAACACCTAGACAGTGATTTCAAGTACAAAAGATAACTATTGATTAGCATAATTAAAAAAATGAAAGCACTTATGAAGTACTCTAAGGAGTTCAATCTACTAAGAAGATTTATATTTTTAATTACATCTATTACAAGGCAATATGGAGGAAGATCTTTACTCCACCATCAGAGCTAATAAAGCTAGCAACGCATGAATCAGGAAAGAAGAATGGGATGTTGACTAGAAAAAGGTAGGCAGAGGAAGGGAAAGAATATTGAGTTGAGCTGAAACCCCCTACAGCTGACAAATCTCTGAATTGCTGTCAGGGTTACTGTTAATCCATAAGGCATCTTTGTAAAAATTATAAAAAAGTAACTTTTTATGAAGACCCATTATTTTTATCTGCTGCAAGGTTGTCATAACACACTTATTGTGTTAGACCCAGATTCTCCACCATTATCTCCCTTAAAATTGTTGTATTAAGCATATGGATCAATAACATCCATGATGAAATAATATCCTGTTAGATGTGATAATGTTGCACACTGCACAACCAAATACACGGGCGTGACTGTCATGTTTGAGACAGAGACTTCTTTACCTTGCCATAGGTACATATACGTCACACAAAGTCCTTTTGCTACTAAGAAAGAATCTGAAAATTTTTTCTAAAAATGATTTTTCAGAAAACGAAGTCCTGGTCTTGTCAGCATATCCCCTTATTCTAGTAAGTCAACTAAGAAGGGAACAATCTGTTTACTTATGTATGAGAGAGTCCATTTTTGAGGATCACAATAAAATTAAACACTCTGGCATTCTGAGTTTGAACTGCATGCCAAGTATTCAATTGCTTTTCCCTTCAGATGCACAAAACTATCAACAGTGTATGCATGCGTGCGTGTGTGTGTGTGTGTGTGTCTATGTGTGTGTAAATAAATTTATGGCTTTTTTCCCTTCCATATTTTCTTGTAATAATGTTTTGGAATTAGTATACCTTGTTATATCAATACCTTTTTTGTTTGAGTATCTTTCTCTGTTACTGAATGTCCTTGTTGGATATATTAGTTCTTGGAAACCTTGATTATCACCCAGTGTCTACAAGGTTAAGACAATGACTACCTCAGGTAGACATAAAGGAAAACATCAGCGGCAAATACTGCAATATTGCTCTGGGGTCAACACTGATTTCCCATTGCAGTTCTGACTCCAACATCACAACTTTTACCTATCAACCAAAGAAACAATATTTTATCAAAATGAGGGCTACTATGTTTTAGAAAAGTAATCTCAAGATTATAAAGCTAGTAAGTATATTTACTAAATTTTCCTTTACTCTGAACCAAAGAAGTGTGAGTACATGGTTTTTAACAGTGTATTTAACACACTGTACTGGAACTGATTATTATCCATCATTTTTAGGAGGGTCTAATATACTAATGTGAAATCTTTTTTATCTCTACATCCATAGAATAACATTCTTTTACTAATAAATCGTATATTATATTTACCAACTGGATAGAGAACTATATTCCCATTAAATTATAATAATTTCTTACTGATTTTCTTCTCAAATAATTTTTTTAAATTGCATTTTTGTGTTCTACTCTTTTAAAATTTTTGATAATTATATTTTATTATAATTTATATTATAATATAAAAATATAAAGTATTTTTAGTATTTTATTTTTATATCTCTCCTGTGATGATAATTTATCTGAGAACTGGAAAAGATCTAAAATTGAACTCTTAGTCCAAAAATTCAGCTAAATAGCTACATTTTATTTATGGATTTTATTGTGTCCTTCAACTAGTATACACTTTACAATGTTTGTTTCATTTGATCCACACGGCATTTTAGTTTGGGTAAAATTATTATTCCCACTCCATAGATGAGAAGTTAAGATACAGATAGTTGCACAATTTTTAAAAAATGAAGGAAGTATCACAATCTGCAAAGCTAAGATTTGAACCCACAAAGCCTAACTTCAGACCTGGGGTCTTAACCACAGTGCTAGTCTATGATAGATCATTTTAGCATGGGAGCTTCTGTACTTGGTTTTCTGAGGGAAAGTGATGCAACAATTCCAAATGATATGGAAAATAATGAATCAATGCTTTCCAGCTGTCTGCTATGATTTGTTCCACCTGTCTCTAGGACTTTCTTTTATCCATCAGCATTCCTCACCCTCTCAGCACAAAGAACAGCCTCCCCAGGAGACTGCGCAGAGTTGTGTCTGATACCACCAAAATTCACACCTTACTTTGCATTCTCCTTGACAGCTCTATTCATCAGCCCGTCTGTCTGCTTCAAACTCACAATTTTCTTCAGGTTTGGTTTTGAAAGTGAAACTCAGAATGTCTGTTCTCTGAGGCTGTCGATCCCTCACATTCATACAACACCTCCTTTTGCATGACAGAGATGTCCAAGTTCATTATCCACAGGCAGCTGCTGAGTGAGATTTCATCCTTTCTAAAGACCTTCTTGACTAAAGTAGTTCTTCTCTTTACCTTTGTCATCTTGCAGCCACTCTGAGACAGATGAGGCACATAGCATGTTCTATTTCCATAACATTTACATATGATTAATAGAAACAGGCCACTATCTCAAGGATGACATTGAAGAAAAGTTTGTTCACATTTTATAACATAACTTTACAAGAAGATGATCTTGCCGGTGTTCTCTTGAAACAAGTTTCTTTACTTCTCAACTGAGAGAAGTGATTTTTATGTATCATTTTTGAAAGATTCTTATGTTCTTTTTTTTTTTTGTTTTTCATTTCCTATTGTCAGTCTGACTGGCACTGTGAAATGACATCAATATTGTCAGACTCAACCAAGAGTCATTAGAGCCACAATAAAATACAATGTCTCTAGAGACTATTTATGATAGTATAAAAAGGAATCAAACATAACTTTGATGAGATTTCTCAGACTGTGTGTCTTTGCTTGAAAGAAATGTGTTCCCTATGTCTAGTCAATCAAAGGAAACGAGATCTTTCCCACCTTCTCTCATTAGCTGCCCGTTAACCATTGTCGCCCTCAAAAAGATAACCAAAGAAGACTTCCTGCATCTCTCAGAAGGTATGTAACTTACTGTGATTTAATGTAGTCCATGATTTTTTTTTAGCTTCCCTTCTACCTTTTTTTGGTAGTTCCACTGTGCTTTATTCACTGAACTAACACAAATGATCATACAACATTCTGTCAGTTTTTACACAGAGCTGTTTCCTTCCACTTTGACTTCAAATTTTTCCCTTATCTTTCTTACTGTGATTGTATTTACTTCGAGACTTCTAGCTTCATCCTTTACTGTAATGCAGACAAAGTACTAATGCTAACCTTTGAACCTCTGATCCTGATTCCTGGTTTGCTCTCCCAATCTCTGCTTTGCCTGGCAATCGTGAATTTAAATGTTTAAGAAACAGCACAGTAAATTTAAAGTTATCTTATTACTTTCACATAATACATATTTCCTTCTTATATAAAAACAATCATACCAACCTCAATAAAAATGTCAAGAGATTAAAATGAAACATGGAGATGAATTGAGAATTGGAATGACTTTTGTAGGTTAGTTGTTTGGAATTTAAATGTACTTATATTAACCATGAAATTCAGGGAAATAGTCTTGCTGAATGGAGATTTTAAAATCAGACATAGAAAAGATGTTATCAGGGAGATGGAGGAATAGAGTGAGGAAGTGGGAGGTTGAGTTACCTGAGATTTTGGCAAGACCAAAAGCACCAATTATCTAGAATGGTGGCTGGTGGCTCTCAAGGTGTGGCAAAGGGATAATACATCAGCATGACTGTAAATGTTTATTAAAAGTGCACATCTCAGAACCCACTTCTGATCTATTGTGACAGATTCTCTAGGAGTGAAACCCAGGAATCTGCATTTCAAAGATGCATTCCAGGTAACTGGACAACCAAGTTAGAAGATTTTTTTTCATATCTATCAATTAATAGATAAGCAATACAGAGCTTTAGAAAATTAAGAGATGCAAACCACAGCTTTTACTTTTGTACATTAATTTTTTTTTTTAATCCAGTTGCATGATTTGTATGAGGCATGCCTTGCTTTCTTTTGGCTGCTGGGCCCAGTTCTTTATTTTATGTCTTGTCTGTAAGCTGTTACTGTTACTGTATGGAAAGGATAATTTGAGTCTCATATGATATGTCTGCCTTCATCAGAGTTATAAAAGTTATGTGTGACCTTTAAGTATTTCATATTTTCTTAAAATGTGTCAGTATCACGCATATATGTATGTGACCAATGGGCTTATATACATATATATCATCTTTCAGGCTAGACATAAAACCACATGTACTTTCTTTACATATTATAAATGAAGTAGAAAGGTGAATATTTGAAAACATAATTTATTTCCCATATTCTTACATGTATGTATTTATAGACATGAGAAAATGGTGTGGTTTTCTTCTTAAAATAACAAAAAAAAAGATAAAGAAAGTGAAAAGAAATAGTCAACTGAATGAAAGGAGAGAAAATATATTTCTAGGAATGTACTGTTCCCAACTCAATGTTCTCAGCCCATAATTGAGTGTCATAATTACCATTAGAATAGAAACACTTCAGGCAAGGCCTGAAGTCAGTGATCACTGCTAAGAGGAGCAGTATTTGTCAACATTTCGAGAATAACAATTGTAACCAAACAAAGCAATTCAATCTGTACCTTTTGCTGAATGAAACATCAGATATTTAGATCATGTCTTCCTTTTTAAAATTATGTACTTGTTTTGAATTCTTATACTATTGTCGTATATGTTCTATGGAAGGAAAGTTCAGAACTCCTCCTGGATTTAATGCAAAATAGAGCAAAACTAGTTTGACCCCAATTTTTTATTAAACCTACATTTCAACAAAGTACTTAGAAAGTCACATAATAATACTATAAGAGAGGGATTGGCAGTAGTGGGAAACTGCCAGGGGAAGTGGGGTGGAATTGGCAGTTGAGGGAAACAGCTAGGGGAGGAGGGGGCACACCTCATCAACAAGGGTACCTGCATAAACCAATGTTTGTATACCTAACCCTGAATTTACCCCACATCTTTAAAAAACAAAAAAAGTCATATAAAAACTACTTGTGTCGATGTAACACATATTTTTGTGAACCTTTGTTCCTTTGTTGCTGTCTACCATTTCTATGTGATAGAAACTTCTCATGTCCACTTTGGTAACTGTAGCAGCAAACAGTACCATAAGACAGCTTATGGTCCATATTATTCCTAAATTAAAAATAGACATCAAAACTGAACATGCAAACAGAGAGTCTGATCTCGGTGAGTCTTATTCTGGTACACGGTATTCTGTTTTCTGATTCACACTCAAAGATTTATGTACTGTAACATCAATTAGCTCAGATTGCAGTGTGGCCAGCACCTTCAAAACCAGACACTAGTTTGCTATTCCTAACAAAAAATATGGCAAGCAACCCCAAGAATAGAATAGTTAATGTAACTATCCTACCATTCATTGAGTGAGATATCTAATGAGGAAAAAGCCTCTCTTAAGTAATTATGCCATAAATAATGTTTAACGTTTTAGAGGTTTAAATGACGCAATGGGGAAACATTTATGCAGACCGAAACTTGTTTTTACTGTTGATTGGATCAGCAGTTTGTAAGGTTGCCAGGCAATGGATCAGTGCACTTATAGAAAAATCAAATGTAATTGGATTAATTCATTGATGAAAATAAACCAACCCAAGTAAAATTTTTATTGCTCTCATCATAGACTGAGCCACAATTTTGTTTAAATTATTTAATTTGTGTTTCTTTTATAGTTTGATAAATGAAAGATAACAAAAAACAATCTTCTTAATGATTGTTTCATTTGAGATGGGAAATGAGCACTAAGCAATTAGTGTCCAATGGTGACCAATAAATAATTCAGTTTTCTCTCTAGACTTTTCTGTTTCCTTGTAACATTTTGTTTCTTTAGACACATAATACAATGGCACTTAATAATGGAAAAGTAAATACAGTCATAATTTATTATTTTTATGAGACTACCAGGAGCAATTGTTGGATAAAAAACCAATGTGAATTGAGAATTGGCATTATCTTCCAAACCTTCTTGGAGAAGGTTAATACTTGATAATACAGTATTGATAATGATCAACCATTAAAAATGAGGTTAGATGAAAGGCAATCAATTTTCAGCAGGTTTAATCAATGATTTACAAAGGTATTTTTAAGAATGGAAATGGGATTTAACTAGCAGAGATGCTGCTTTCATTCTTTTTTCAAGTAGAGGTACAATGTATTTTTTTAAATGTTGAAACTACCTAAGAACTCTATTTTCTTTCACGCTTGTATATTTGCATGTATATATGTATGGATATAGTTCTGAGACGATTATGTTCCATAGTTTTTCATTGGTCTTAACTATTAAAAATTGTTCTTAAATTACTTGATGCTAATAGTTTTAAACTAGGGGAGATCTCCTGCCCCCACCCAGACATGTGGCAATGTCTAAAGACATTTTTTGTTCTTACAACCTAGGGGTTGCTACTGGAATCCAGTGAGTAGAGGCAAGGGATGTTACTAACCATTCTAGAATAATGAGACCAGGCCCCAAGTCAAAAGAATTATGAAGATCCAAATGCCCACCATGCCAAGCTTCAGAAACCCTGTCCTAAACCTTTAAATTTGACCCCATTCTAAAGAAAATTTCTTAGTGCAGAAAAAGGCACTTTTTAGTGAAATACAGAATGTTGCATCCTGGTAATGCGTCTCTCCCCCAGTGCTGCTGGGTGGGCAATGCTTTTACACTACTTAATGTCAATCTAGAATAAAACAAGGGCAGGTCATCACTTCCAGATAAAACGACTAAGATAAACTTTCAATAGACTTAAGTGTTTTATTTCTTTTTTTTCTCTCTGTGACAATAAACATCATATTTATGATTGCATTCTGTTTTGTTAAGTGTGAAGACAGAATTCTAATGAACCATCACATATAATAAAAAGGGAATGAGAACAAGCACCTGGCTCAAAGGTCTACTGCCTGCTCATATAAGGTCCTAAATTCACTCTGGCAGTCTATCTAAAACAAATGAGCTGTAGAGAAATGCTTTGTCTGGCAGCATACCTATAACTTAAAATATTTCTCACCAGGAAAAAAAATCACCAAACACACGCACATACCCTCCAAAAAACAACAAAACTCTCTTTCTACTCTGTTAGTCAAAATGGCAGAACAGACACATTTCAAAGAATGCAGATAAATTTTTGCAAGTAAATAAATCCAGAGAAAATAAAATGAAATATATGACTTCAACATGTCCAAATGTCAATGAATGACAGCTAGTCAAAAGAAAAGCCTTTTAATATGCACCAAGAACAGTTCTTTGGCTATACTATACCTGTGTGTATAAAACAAAATCAACTTCTGTGTGAAGAAAGTGTTGAAGGTCCCGTACTTTTTAACTGTCTCCACTTGGCTGTTGCAGGCAAGTGGTGTTAGTCTATTCTTATTAACACTTACAAGCTTAAAAGGAAGGGCAGAATTTAAAACTTTTCAGAGTTAATGTCCTGTCTTTTACTGCCAATCTTAAATACAAATTCTCCAAAAGAAAGATACCGCAACTTATTTTGCTCTCTGGAAAACTTTATAAAATATTTAATAGAAAATTTCACCAACCCAATATTTATAACTTTTATATTTTAATTCAATTATATATACTTCATTATATTTCAAAAATATTTTTATAATCTGCTTTATGGCTTACAAAGATAAGCACAAGCAGCAACAAAAAGCAAATTTTGAAATGTAATAAAATTAAGCAAGAAAAGAAAAAGAAAAAGTAAGACAAATGAGATGGAAACAGTAAGAAAGGGCACACAACTTACAGGCCTAGAGACTCATTTCTAGAAGTCACTGAAAATTTTGGAAGTGTCAGATATCTCAACAAACGATTACAAAATATGAGCTCAGAATATCTGCTATTCAACTAAAATATCAACTAAGGTGTTCGGCAGTCCCTCATTTTGGTAACACTATTGCCTCTGTCTCTTCATTGCACTGTCTTAACAAAAAAACAACGGCTACAACAAAAAAACACAGTACCATTATAACTGAATAACTCCCTTTATCTCAGCTATGTCCATGTCACTCAATTAGTCCCCACTCAAGTGACTCACAAATACAGAGCACAGATTTCTTTTTCTTGGTCCAGACCCATATATTCAACTACCTGCTTGGTATATCCTCTTATATGACTTAAAGATATTTCCACTAAGGTCACAAAGATGGAAATAACAGACACTGGGGATACCAGTAAGGAGGGAGGTGGAAGTAAGGTTAGGGTTTGGAAATTACCTGTGGGGTAAAATGTTCATTCTCTGGGGAATGGGCCACCTGAGACCCAATCCTCACCACTACGTAATATGTCCATAGAATGAACATGCATGTGTAATTCCTGAATCTAAAATTTAAAAAAAAAAGTTATCTGTCCTGCCGTTGTTGATATCTCCCTCTGCTTCATTCAATTTATACATCTTTTGTGTTGCCAGTTTCCCATCTCTCCTACCTTCATCTAGGTCCAAAACATTATAATAAGAACTTCTGCAATAGCTTTTTAATAGGGTCTCAGACATTTAATTCAGACCCACCTCCAACCACCAGTCTGTGAAATCAAATCTGGTCATATTAGCTCTTCATAAAGTCTTAAATAATGCTTTGCTGCTATTTTAGAATTTTAAAAATAATAATAATATGGCCTACGTCTTGGTTTTCTCTTGAAACAAAATACCAGTTTAATCGCATTTCAAACACTCTGTTCCATGTATTCTAGCTACTCTGGACTTTCTTTCTTTCTTTTTTTTTTTTAATTGAGTTGGAGTCTCACTCTGTCCTCCAGGCTGGAGTGCAGTGGCACACTCATGGCCATCCCAGCATCGACCTGCTGGGCTCAGGCGATCCTTCCACCTCAGCCTTCCAAGTAGCCAGATAGGCGCGTGCTATCACCCCCGGTTAATTTTTTGATTTATTATAGAGGTGAAGTCTTGCCAAGTTGCTCAACCTGTCCTCAAATCCGTGGGCTAAGGCAATCCTCTCACCTTGGCCTCCCAAAATGCTGGAATTATAGGTTTGAGCCACCGTGCCCGGGCTACTGTTGACTTTCATTCATATTATCCTACTTCCACTCTACCATAGGACATTTGGACATGCTATTTCCCCCTCTACACTAAACGTCTTTTCTCTCTTCACCTGTCTCACCCCATTCATCTTTCTGATTTTATCACAAATGCCATTTCTTTAGAAAAATTTCCTCAGAACCCCTGTCTAGGCCAAACTTGTCTAAAACAATCTTCTAGAACTCCATGTTCCTTCCTCTCCTACCTCGTACGATTGCAGTTTCAGGTTGGTTTGTGGAATGCTCTAGCTATTGTCTTTATTTTTCACAAGAATATCAAAGAAGGCAAGAACCATGTCTTATTTTGCTCATTTACTAGATCTTCAAGTCTTAGGGCAGTACTTAGGACCTATTGCCTGTCCCAATAGAGACTTTTCAAATAAGTAAGTGCATACTGTGGTGATTTCTCAAATTAAGAATGATAAAAGTCAGCTCTGAGATGTTTCCTCTTAATTTCTGAATCAGTGGTACATTGTGGGGAAAGATGTGCAATGGTATAAAAGGCCAGTACTTGCAACTTATTAAAAGAAAACATAATGCCCTGAGGTCAGTAACAAATTCCCACATATGGAACTCTTAATATATTGTTTAGACACATTATTTTATTTTATTATTTCAACTACTCTGTGGGACATATAGCATTATTCTAATTTTAAACATGAGAAAACTGAGGTTAAAAAGGTTATGTGACTTGCTCAAAGTCTTATAAAATGTAAATGGTAGAGCTGGGATTTGAACCCTGGTTGTAGTAATTTTAAAGCCTATGACTTTAATCTCTATGCTGTGTAGTATTCGTAAAAACTAAATTTAGGTGACTGTTTTGGGGGAGGAGGACATAAATGATTTTTTAATGTTAGTAATTTTCATCCATTCAATAATTCTGGAGGGATACCTTCTACAGCAGAACCTTATTCTACCTTCCAGGTAAATATACAAGGGTAATACTGTGCAATTTTTAAAATCACAGAATTGATGATAAGATGGGGTCATTCAATTAAAGTCAATTACCAAAATGACTAAAAGATTTCATTATAAAAACGTCCCTTGACAGTAGCCCAAAAACATTATAACAAGGTTCCCATGTGGAAAGTAGTCTTTCTCCTAAAGACCTTTTTATTTTTTATTTTTAATCAGGAGCACAAAAATTTTGTCAGGAAACACTAAGGAATATCAACATATCAGACACAAAGATTTATTAAGGAAGGTTTATAGAAGGCAAATGTTCTCCAAACACTGAAATTCTAAAAAGGACAAGGCACGATTGAAACTTACCTGAAGATAGGCATGTAAATAGCTTGAAAATGGCAAGTGCTGGAAAATATTTAGTTACAGAATGACTTTTTAGACCAAATACTATGTTTAAGGATCACATCTGTTTTAAAAAGGCATAGGTGAAAAAAACACAAAACGGAGCTGCATTTGCCTTGCAGACTACCAACCACAGAGAAACTAGGCCCTTCCCAAGAACTGTGTTTTAGACCATGTTCATTTGAAAAAAAAAGAAAAGAAGAGAATAAATCTTGCTTCATTCATGAAACTGCTGGTTTTAAGAAGAACCTACTGAGGACCAATTTTTTAAAAATTTAATATTGGTGATACATTGAGTAAATCTCATTAATGAGACTGTATCATCAAACTGCGTAAATAGTCCACTGACTCTAACTTGCTCTAACCACCATTAGTTGATGGCAAAGGGAGTTGTACATACATAGCAAATTTGAAAAAGCAATTTTCTGTTTCAAATGACAGATTTGCCTTTAAACAATACAGATCCATTTAACATCTGATCTATTCAGAACTGAAAGAATGTCCCACAGAAAGCTCTACTTGTATGATAACAGTGTGAAAGCTGCAGATTTCTAAGAAATAACAGAATACTTCAGTCTCTCAGCCATTGGAGTAAACAGAGGATGCATGAGTTCTTTTATTAAAAACTAGTAGATATCATCAGTTTTTCTGAAATCTCACACAATTTTTTTTTATCAGCAATTCCATAAAACCTTAAAATTTGGGGGAATGGGAGAAAATGTTTCAATAATCGAATATTAAACATAACTTGCTAAAGAAAGGCCTTGTGGCTCTCAGATATGTTAAGAAATAAAACACAAAGTTTAAACTGTGCCTCGAAAGACAAAAGCTTTACAGTCATGATGGTAAAAGGCAAACAGGGCTTCAGAGGTTAAAGGTGACATCCTGACTGCATAATCAGGCAAATACAAGGTCTGACAATTAAGTTTGTGAACTTGCCACCTTGCACTTACATTGGCAGCACCGTACAAACAACTCAGTAGGGTTTTGTAACCTTGGTATATCAGAGTCTCACAGCTGTGTTTGTGTTGATATGTGGCGGTGTCTTGCTGAGTGATGTTCATTATTGTCGTTGCATGTTTTTGTGTGCTGTCACAAGAATGTGGGAGTTTGAATTAGAGAAACAAACAAACATTAAATTTCTTCTTAAACTTGACAACAATGGAAGTGAAATCAAGGACATGTTAGTCCCTGTTTATGGGGATAATGCCATGAAGGGCAGGGAAGTGTGTAAATGGATTAAGCATTTTTCTGAGGTGAGAGAAAGCATCATTGATGAACAGAGGCCAGGATAGCCAGTAATTATCAGAAATGAGAAAAACATTGCAAAAATTCATCTAATTGGACATCAAAATCATCAGCTGATTATGAGAAGCATAGCAGATCAAATAAACATAGAAAAACAGATAGAATAATCTTAACTGAAATTCTTGACTGAAAAAGTTTTGTGCAAAAATGGTCCCAAAGGAGCTCTTGCATCATGACAATGCACTAGCTCACACAGCACTGTCTATGAGGGAGTTTTTAGCCAGTAAATAAATAACTGTATTGGAATACCCTTCCTACTCACCTGATCTTATCCCCAGTGACTTTTTTCTTTACCCAAAGATAAGGGAAATATTGAATAGAAGACAGTTTGATGACATTCAGGACATCAAGCACAGTAAGATGACAGCTCTGATGGCAATTCCAGAAAAAGAGTTCCAAAATAGCTTTGACAGGTGGACTAGGCATTGGCATCAGTGCATAACTTCCCAAGGGGAGTACTTCGAAAGTAGCCACAGTGACAGCAATGAGGTATGTAGCACTTTTCTAGGATGAGTTCATGAACGTAATTGTCCTCTTAAGTCTTGATTAGCTAAGAAATTCCTCCCTAGTACCATTCTAATGCCTGTGATTGGCTTATGAAAGGACCAACAAGACTGGAGGAAAACTGTTGAGGAACTTATAAGAAACTTATTGGAAAGGCTCTCATTTGAAGCACACATACACATACACGTAGAATTCTAGTCTATCTTAGGACAAAGTTACATGAGTATGTGATGCATGAAACTACTGCATTCATTTGTGATCATATGGAACACAATTAAGGGCAAAAGCCAATATGCTGAAGATGGTAGAATGAAGATGTCCAGATTCTTTTTTTTTTTGAGTTGGAGTCTCACTCTGTCGCCCAGGCTGGAGTGCACTGGCACTCTCACAGTCACCGCAGCCTTGACCTATGGCCTACTGGGCTCAGGCGATCTTTCCGCCTCAGCCTTCCAAGTAGCTGAAACTACAGGCACTTGCTACCACTACCGGCTTATTTTATTTATTTATTTATTTATTGTAGAGACGAAGTATCACCAAGTTGCCCCCAGGCTGGTCTCCAACTCCCAGGTTCAGGCAAGCCTCTCGCCTCGACCTCCCAAAGTGCTGGGATTATAGACTGAGCCACCGCGCCTGGCCAGATGTCCAGATTCTAAAGAACCTGGGGCCATCAAACTACCTGACCTTTGGATTTTTGGTCATATGATATGATAAACTGGTATGTGTTTTTCGTTGGAGAGGAAAATATTCTAACACAGATATAAACTAAATTTTAAAACACTTCCTGTCCATCTTACCTCTTGACTCCAGTAAATTTAGTATATTGTAGAGATTACAGTAAACATTCTGGAAATTATCATTAAGTATATGAATGGAAACAGAACAGATATTATTTAAGGTCATCTCAATAAAATAAAGGTGAACCTTTACTAAATCAGTGTGACTGAATCATGATGTATCCAAATAAATTATACACATGCAGATACATGTCGAGACACTCTGCAACTTAATGTAAAACTGCAGATTTCATGTGTGTGTTTGACTATGTGAATGTGTGTCTGTGGATGCTTATGTTTATATAAAAAACTCAATAGGATAGCTAATGCTGATTTTTTAAAAATGTATTTTTCCAATGTTTTTTCTTGGCAGAACTAAAGTAACTTATACATTTTCCCACTTTTTGTGCATATTCCTATATTTAGTATAGAAAGGATAAAAGGACAAGGAAGGAGGAGGATAAAAATGGAATAGAAATTCATTTCAAAATCAGCAATTGATTACTAAAAGGAGTGACATTAAGCAATTCATTTTTGGAGAAAGTGTCATAATCGATAACTTCCCACAGCTTGGTTCATGAACCTTATTTTTAGTTGAATTAGCAACAAAGGAAACAATTAGATATGATCACCAACCTTTTCGTGCATTAATGCCAGTGCAAATTAACTCCTACCACTAAAATTACTCCTTCTGTCTGTCAAAATCTGTGAAGGATATGACTTACTGCACTCAGGGCATAATTGTGTCTCCCTGCCTGCATAAAACTGACACATAAAAATCAATATTAATTAAAAAAAGTTCAAAACTGTCCTCATTATCTAATTTAGCTGTCTCTCCAAAATGGGGTTACCATTTATGCAGAATAAAACAGAGTCTGGACTTAACCAACCCTCTTTCCAAGTAAGACGTTTCATTTATTGGTGGTTCTAAGCATCTAGTTCCCTAAGAACAAAGTTATTCATAGTGCAACTTTAAAAAAGAACCCAATGTCTAACTATATATTTCATCTAGACTAAGTTTTATTGCTCTGTGTGTGTCTATGTAAATATGCATATATATTTATTATCTTTGCTCAACACATCTGTGCTTTCTAATTACTCCTCTGCGAAAATACTTCTAATGTGAAAAAATAATAAAAACTAATATCAGAAGTTGAGATTACTGTGCCCTGCAGAATGTATAAAATGTTTTTGACATTTTTACTTTATATTAAAAATTACACATATTTTCAATTATATTGCTATTACACATTTATTTTAATAAAAAAAAATAAGATTCCCTGAAATATTGAGAGAAATATGTGAGCTAAGGAGATGTTTCATGTTCATTGGGTGGCTTTGCAAATTTGTGCCTCAGTTTATGAAGTCTCATGATAACTCTATTCCTTTCCACTCTTTTCCCATTTTCTTCATATTAGCTTTCCATGGGTCTCTAATGAAAATGGTAACCGTTGCAGAGAATGTTACCATCACTGGGATTATTTACTCTGGAGCCCTAACTCTAATCATCTCAAAGCTATTGACCACCAGAAAGAAACAGAAAATGCAGGACTGGGGTTTCCTCTGTTCTTTCCTGGTCACAGATATGCCTTAAAGTCATCTCTGGAGGGTCTTTCTTTTTTCAGGAGACTCGTCCATGTTAGTTCTTTCTGGCATGAATTTTCCTCTTTCCCTCTCTTCTTCTTGCTAATAACCTTTGTTTTAAAACTTAAAAAAAAAAAAGTCGTCTCTGAAACCTAGGGTCCTACATGATGTGAGATATTTTCTTATTACCATCAAAATTCATTCAACTGATAATAGTTTTAACAAGCTGGTGTTGACTTGCAAACAAATATCAAGACCTAACTATATACTACCCTCAAACAAAAAAGAAAAATAAAAAAAGAGAAAAAATATAGGTGAGCTGTTAATATTAAATCAATCACCTTGAAACATAGGTCATTTTATCACTTATCTAGTCTCATTTTAACACTTTATGCTAAAGATCCAAAAAAAAAAAAATTATAACTTAAACGTTTTTTACTAAGTGTTCCAAAAATAAGAAATACACCTTTGGGAATTAAATATATAATATTTCTGACCTCAAATTGTCACTTATACATAAAGTACATGAGTTCTGCAGTTCAAATGATTTGGTTTTGTGTAGTTTATAGAAACCTAGGTCTATATGACTATGAACAAATCTCAGTGTTTTAACCTATAAAATGGGCACAATAAAAATATTTACATAATACATACCTTGAGAGAATTAAATGAGCCTTCAATAAATGGTAGCTGCTACTATTTATAAATAATAATATTAAATAATAATAATAATGCAGTCTTCATCCTATACTGAAAAAAAATAACATTGGTGCAGTCTAACATAGTCATGTTGATAATAATTTCAGGAAACACTCTCCACCACATATTTATTTCCACATTTTCACATTAAAATTGAGAAAATTTAATGTTTCAAGGTTAGTAGATAGAACTAAAGTCCCCCAGTCAGCTGGTAGCATAGACTGGACAAGTCGAGAGGCCTTGTTCAAGGTCACTGGAATTCACTGCCTCACGTTTCAGAATTGTAGCAGAAAATAGGTATAAGGAAAGATGGTGATTTTCAAAATAATATTAACTGATATTTTCACTATAAAATGAGATGGCAGACGTAATTAGAACATTCAAGTATGTTTTAAAAGGGTGTGTTTCGTCTTCTATGACAGAATTTGCTTTTACTTTTGCATTAGTGAGGTGAGTTGCTATCTGAACTTGAGTTTAAGTGAGTCCCTACCTCATGCCTTTGTTGCTATCAGTTCATACAATTTAAATCTAAATGCCTTGCTTTCCTTCTGTCAGTTAGTGAGTTTTGTTTTTAAAGTCACTGAAACT
Organism: Tarsius wallacei; assembly: GCA_963574415.1. NCBI lineage: Eukaryota > Metazoa > Chordata > Mammalia > Primates > Tarsiidae > Tarsius > Tarsius wallacei. Next base: position 4,000 of record CAUYQG010067435.1, on the reverse strand, counting down.
TTCAAATGTGCATACTCCATGATCAGAATTAATAAGAAGTTGCTAATGGAGGGTAACAAACTAAATCTAGGGAACTTGTCAGCATTTTTTGTCAGAAAATATTTCACATAAGACAATTTCCTGGTTCAGCAACTCATGGTAACTGTAAATGGGGAAGGAAAACTGAGGGAATGTTTAAAGCTGATAGCAAATTGCTAGAAAATAACTCTTTTGTAAGAGAAGGTAGATTAAAGAGTTTCTCCTTCAATCATCATTTACTAATTAGCCTTGAATCTAATTTTAGCCTAAACTTGCTCTTAAACCCAGGACCACACATAAACTAAAGTCCTGATAAATGCCCTAACTGTGCAGGGTTGAAATTCTCACCCACATGGAACCTTTTCATCCAAGTATTATTTCTGTTTCCACATCTCTTGAGAACATTTATATACCAGTCAAGTCCTGAGCTACACAATTTCAAAAGGTGTTACTTGTAAAAAATAAGCTGTATCTTTGTAGTCTGAAGAACTATGTCATCGTTTTATATTATGAAAAGCAATAAAATAAAATAGGTACTATTATAGTCAGTTTCCACTACTTTGGTAAAAACATATATTTTAATAATGAAGCTAAGAAGGTAGTATCTGTAAACACAGGATATCCACAATATGGAAAGTAAAAAGAATAAACAGCAGAGGGAAAGGCCTTGAAGATCCTTCTCACAGGTATTCATTTCCAAATACAAATACCTGGTCTTTGTATGTTATATGAGGAAATATTTTCTTTCTAATAATAACAAAGATAATTGTGCAAGACAACAGCATTAATCACCAAAAATATTATTTGTTGAGAATCTTCTAAATCCCTATCACCCCATCCTACACTTATTTATTTATTTATTTTGAGTTGGATTCTCACTCTGTCGCCCAGGCTGGAGTGCAATGGCACACTCACGGCCACCGCAACCTCGACTTGTTGGGCTCAGGCGATTCTTCTGCCTCAGCCTTTCAAGTAGCTGGAACTACAGGTGAGCGCTACCACGCCCAGCTTATTTTTTTGATTTATTGCAGAGATGAGGTCTCACCAAGTTGCCCCGGCTGGTCTCGAATCGCTGAGCTCAGGCAATCCTTTCACCTCAGCCTCCCAAAGTACTAGGATTACAGGCTTAAGCCACCGTACCCCGCCCCATCCTACACTTTTATAAACATTTCTACTGACCTTTGCAAGCCTGTTTTCCCCATTTTACAGATGATCAAATTGAGGTCGAAACTACTTAAGTGACATCCCTAAAGCAAAATCCAAGCAGAGAGGTGTTATCTCTTTAATTAGTTGTTCTGCACTAGGCTTTTGGTTATGAATTTATAATAATATCATGATAGTTGTATGTAACTGCAAAAATGCTGTTCTTTTCTTGGACAATAAATGCAAGCTTAGCACAGCATGTTAAAGACAGCATGTAGTAGTATGAGATAAAATTAATTTGCTTTCAAAATTATAGCAATAAATGACCACAAAGAAAAAAAGATAATTGAATCATAATTTTCTGACTGAATCACTTCAGCTTCTCTGTTCACTGCTTTGTGTCTCACATGCTGTCTCCTCAATGAAAAGCAACTATGAATGGGCAGTCCCCAGTTGAGGATGTGACTGGAAAGTATGTAGCATCATCGTTCATTAGACAGGCTTTTGAATCCAACCAGCACGGTGGAATCCTAGCTCCCATACTCACTAGCTAGACAGTCTTGGGCAGGAACTTAATCTCTCCAATCCTCTGTTACTCATCCATAAAATAAACTTGATAATAGTATCTGCATGAAATGGCTACTGCTAGGATTAAATGAGATAATGTTAGTTAAAGGCCAGCACAGTAGGTGGTGCTCAGCAAATCACAGGTATTTTTACATTTATAGCTGCCCTTTGAGGATTCAGAAGATGCTGCCTTAACTTCTTCCTCTATGGGTACCACTGCTAATAAATGCTTTGTATTCCTTTTCCTTTCCTTCATTTTTCTCTTTCCATTGAATAAACCATATCTAAGGAACATGGCCTTTTTCTTTCTATCTTGGCATAGCTCATCCTTTTTTAAACTCACCACAGGGTTAATAGATGGTGGTGAGACCTATGGTGGTATTTTAAAATACCTCATAAGAGAACAGAATCCCTTCCTCTCACTCCTAAAGGCACAGTTAGCCCAATCCTCTCCCTGCTCAAATCATAGGAGCAGCCAGCACTGACTTGAAGCTAGGGTACCTCATTTCAATTTCTGAGCTGCAACATGTTTTCTTGGCATCCAGATTTGTGTTTCTGAGTCAAATTTTGCCATAGAAAAAAATGGATATGCGATGGTATCAAAGTTCTAAGGTTGGTATACATTATTACCTGCCTCAAGGACTTTAAGAATTAAACAGGTTTCCATGTGCTCACTGGATTGAGGAACTGGAGATGTAATGTACTATTGTATTCGTGAAAAGATGAAGTCTGGGTTTCAAGCAACCACCTCACAAAGTTATGTTTCATTTGCCATAATACTTAATACTATAAGAAAGGGATTGGCAGTAGTGAAATACTGCCGGGGTAGGGGGCGAGGCACAACATCAAGGGTACCTGATCTCAAACCAGGCAAAGTGGCGACCAAAGGAAGGCCCTAATTTTGCCTGTACGAGGCCCACTTGCATACCTAAACCTGAATTGTACCCCACATCTTTAAAATAAAATATTTTACTATTTTTTAAAACTTTTAATTTTTTTTTATTTTAAAGATGTGGTGCACAATTCATGGTTAAGTACACAAATTTCATTATGCAAGTACCCTTGTTGATGAGGTGTGTCCCCTCTTCCCCAGGCAGATTCCCACTATTGCCAATCCCACTTCCCTGCCCCCGTCCCGGCAGTTTCCCACTACTGCCAATCTTTTTCTTATGGCATTGCAAAAACTGTTCAAAGTCCTCTTATGAGTGAGGACATGTGATACTCAGTTCTTTGCTACTGTGAAAGATCACTCAATGTTATAGACTCTAAGTCCATCCAGGTTGCTGTGAAGTTCATGATTTTGTTCTTCTTTATGGCTGCCTAATATTCCATCATGTATATGTAACACATTTTTTATCCAGTCCTCTTTTGATGGGCAGCACGGTTGGTTCTAAAATAAAATATCTTTTTATTTATTTATATTTTTATTTATTTATTTATTTATTTATTTATTTATTTATTTATTTATTTATTTTTTGAGTTGGAGTCTCACTCTGTCACTCAGACTGGAGTGCAGTGGCCGCTCCCGGCCACTGCAGCCTCGACCTGCTGGGCTCCCGCAATCCTTCCGCCTCAGCCTTCCAAGTAGCTGGAACTACAGGCGTGCGCTACCACGCCCGGCTAATTTTTTTGATTTATTGTAGAGATGAGGTCTCGTCAAGTTGGTTCTTTGAAAGGATAAACAAGATCGATGGTCCCCTAGTTAGATTGACCAAGAAAAAAAGAGGAAAAGCCCCCCAAAATACAATCAGAAACACAAAAAAATGAAGTCACATCTGACCCTGAAGAAATATAAAAGATCATTAGAGACTACTATGTACACTTGTATGGAAACAAACTTGAAAACCGTAAGGAAATGGAAGACTTTCTGACATCACACAACCTGCATAGGTTGAAACAAGAAAAAATCGAGACCCTAAATAGACCAATAACAATCAAGGAAATTGACTATGTAATAAGAAAACCAAAATATTGAACAAACAAAAAAAGCCCTGGACCAGATGGCTTTCCAGCAGAATTCTATAAGACATTTAAGGAGGAGCTGATATCAATCCTACTGAAAGTATTCCAGGCGATTGAGAAAGATGGAACCCTCCCCAAATCATTTTATGAAGCTAACATCACATTGAGACCCAAGCCAGGTAAAGACCCAACAAAGAAAGAGAACTACAGGCCAATATCTCTGATGAACATAGATGCCAAAATTCTCAACAAGATCCTAGCAAAATGGATTCAACAACACTTCTCAAAAATCATCCATCATGACCAAGTA
>CAUYQG010067432.1:0-10024 GCA_963574415.1 Tarsius wallacei | reverse complement strand
GCCCGGCTAATTTTTGATTTTTTGTAGAGATGAGGTCTCGCCAAGTTGCCCAGGCGGGTCTCAAACCTGTGGGCTCAGGCAATCCACTCACCTCAGCCTCCCAAGGCGCGGGATTACAGGCTGAGCCACCGAGCCCGGCTATAGTATTTTCTTACATCTTTTTTATTTCTGTAGAATAGTGATGGTAGTGGTGTTTCTTTTCATTTTGATTTTAGTAATTTGAGTTTTCTCTTTGTTGGTCAGTCTAGTTAAAGGTTTGTGCATTTTGTTATCTTTTCAAAGTACCCATTTTGGGTTTTTTCTTTATAACTTTTCTTTTCTCTATTGCTTTTCTTTTCTCTATGTCATTTATTTCCACCCTAATCTTTATTATGTCCTTTCTTCTACTTTCTTTAGGTTTAGTTTGCTTTTCTTTTTCTAATTTCTTGAGTTGAAAGTCTAGGTTATTGATTTAAGATGTTTCTTTAATTGAGGAAGTTACAACTGTAAATTTTCCTATAAGCACTTGTTAGCTGCATTCCATAAGCTTGGTAATTAGTATTTTCTTTTTCATTCATCGCGAAGTCATTCCTAATATCCTTGGTGATTTCTTCTTTGAACCATTGTTTATTTAAGAGTGTTGTTTAACTTCTGCATATTTGTGAATTTCCCTAATTTCCTTTCTTTGCTGGTTTTAAATTTCATTTCATTGTGTTGGAGCACATACCTTGCATGGTTTCAATTCTTTTGATTTTATTGAGGCTTTGTTTCATGGCTTGTGATCTTTCTTGGAAAATGTTCCATGTACACTTGATAAAAATGTATATTCTGCTGTTGTTCCATATATGTCTGTTAGGCCTAGTTGTTTTATAGGGCTGTTCAAAGCCTTCTATTTTTCTGTTGATCTTCTGTCTGCTTCTATTAGTTATTGAAAGTGGGTTATAGAGGTCTCCAACAATTTTTGAATTTTTTTCTTTAATTCTGTCAATTTTTGCTTTGTGTATTTTTGAACTCAGTTGTATGTTTATGTCTTCTTTTTTTTTTATTTTGTGAGTAAGAGTCTCACTCTGTCGCCCTGACTGGAGTGCAGTGGCATGCTCCCGGCCACTGCAACCTCGACCTGCTGGGCTCTGGCGATCCTTCTGCTTCAGCCTTCCAAGTAGCCAGAACTACAGGCACGTGCGACCATGCCCGGCTAATTTTTGATTTATTGTAGAGATGAGGTCTTGCCAATTGTCCAGGCGAGTCTTGAACCCGCGGGCTCAGGCAATCCATTCGCCTTGGACTCCCAAAGTGCTGGGATTACAGGCTGAGCCACCGAGCCTGGCCTATGTCTTCTTGATATTAGTATATATTTCTGATATTGGTAGCCAATATAGCTTTCTTTTGGTCACTGCTTGCATGCTGTATCTTTTTCCATCCTTTTAATTTTAATATATTTGTGTCTTTGAATCTGAATTGTTTATTATGGATATCATATAATTAGGTCATTTTTTAAATTTAATCTGTCAATCTCTATCTTTTTTTTTTTTTTTTTTTTGAGTTGGAGTCTCACTGTCACCCAGACTGGAGTGCAGTGGCCGCTCCCGGCCACCGCAGTCTCGACCTGCTGGGCTCCAGTGATCTTTCCGCCTCAGCCTTCCGAGTAGCCAGAATTACAGGTGCGTGCTACCACGCCCGGCTGATTTTTTTTTTTTTGATTTATTGTAGAGATGAGGTCTTGCCAAGTTGCCCAGGCGGGTCCCGTGGGCTCAAGCAATCCACTCACCCCAGCCTCCCAAAGTGCGGGATTACAGGCTGAGCCACTGAGCCCGGCTAATCTCTATCTTTTGATTGGGGCATTTAAACAATTTTCATTTAATGTAATTTAGATAATGTAGGATTTGTGTCTGTCATTTTGCTCTGTTTTCCATATGTCTTATGACTTTTTTCTTGTTGTCCTTTATTCCTGCCTTCTTTTGTGTTAAATAGATATTTTTAGTATAGCTTCTAAATTTCCTTGCTTCCTTTATTATATTTTAAGTTATTATGGTAGTCATGGGGATTATAATTAACTTCTTAATTTAAAGCAATCTAGTTCTGATTAATACTAAATTTCAATGGTATACAAAACTTTTATCTAATATATATGTGTGCATGTGTGTATAAACGCACACACATTCCCTTCCAACTTTTTTGTACTACTATTGTTATACACATTATATCTTTATATATTATAAGCCCATCAACACAGTTATAATTATTGCTTTATGCAGTTGTCTTTAACATGAAAAGGAGAAGAAAAGTGTTATAAACACAACGTACATTTATACTGAATGTTATACTTACCTATGTAGTTCTCTTTAACAATATGCTTTATTTCTTCATGTGGACTTGAGTTACTGTCTAGCTTCCTTTTATTTCATCTTAAATCACTCCCTTTAGTAAGGCAGGTGAGCTAGCAATGAATTTCCAGTTTTTGCCTATTAGAAATGTTTTCATTTAAAACCAGTTTTTCAATTTATGGAATTTTTTTTTTAAAGGGCACAGAGAACTTGCTTAAATTGAACCAAAGGCTGTTAAAATGCCTAGTATAATTCAACTTATAAAAATGTAGATATGTAACATTACTATATTGTGAAAAAACAAAACAAAAAACATAGATATGAAAAACAATGCCTGTGCTTTGTTTGATGACTAGGGAATTTTTTTGATTTCCAGTTCGAGTGTATCGCTACTGTGGTAGCTTCCAGCTCACAGAAACATCTGTTATTTTTAGTACCTCCTCTTCTGGCCCAGGTTAAATTTATTTATTTACAATAAGTAGAACCCTAAATAAGTAGAGCTCTAAAATAGCTAGCTATTTAAAAATCTTTTCTCAATGAAAACAGATGTTTCCTTTTCTGCCATAAAGTTGATAGAAAATTAATGAAAAGAACAAAATTTAAGGAAGCAAATATTTTGCTTAATAAATTTATTTATTAAAAAAATAAAATAAGATTGGGGTCTTGCTATGTTGCTCAGGCTAGTCTTGAACTCCTGGGCTCAGGCAGTCCTCTCACTTTGGCCTCCCAAAGTGCTAGGATAATAGGCATGAGCCATTGCGTCCAGCCAATAAATCTATTAACAAAGCTTAGTTTTATGCAATGAGACACCTGAAAATATGAAAAGGCAAAATCATTTTTGTAAAAGAAATTCAAACTGTTTGGACTTTGACTGTCTGGGTTTTAGGAAATAATGCAAAATAATAAAGATTCTGTTCCAATCTTAACAAAGGTAGAAATCAGAATTATGGAATATTCAGTAAAGATCTTATTCTAAACATGTTTGGTTTGGTGGAAATTCAGATTTTTAAATATTCTTTGTATTCCAGGCGTCTAGAAGAACTAGTTACTAGGATGAGCACTGAAAGCATAATGCTCCTTTTGCATGTTGCCAAGAATTAGCCATCTTCTATTTTTCAAATCTTTTTTATAGCAGATTTTTTGCTTTAGACAATTAACATTAGGTCCTTGAAATAAGGAAAAGGGTAAACAGAAAGGTAAATCAGGAGGCATGGTTGTTTTGCCATTATAACTGGTTATTTCTGAATCTCAGTTGTATTATTTGCCTTATCCACTTCTCCCTTGGTATACAGACTGACTGGCTTTTGTCTTCCTTTGTATTCTCACAGCTGAACAGTTGGTTCCAAAAAGATGGTGTGTAGTTTGGTGCCCTTACATACTTCCCACAAGACACTCTTCTTTCTTTAAAATTCATCTGCAGAAAATTGTTATTCATTTCCCTAAAACATGTAGAGCATGATATCCATTACTATGAGATGGTCACCTCCTCAAGGATTTTATCACATAATGTTGTGTGTGTATCTTCTTCATTTTTGAAAGAGGGTTTAGGTGGATTCTTGTTTGATGGTCTTTCTTTTTCAACACTTGGACAATGTCATTCCACTGTCTTCTGGCCTGCATAGTTTCTGATGAGAAGTTATTCCTTAATAGTATTGAAAATTCCTTATATGTGATGTCTATTTTTTTGTCTTTTTTCAAGACTTTCTTTTTGTCTTTGATTTTTATCACTTTATGAGTGTCTAGATATGAACTTCATTGAGTTTATTCCGGGATGCGCATTTCACATCCCAGAATACTATGTCTTCAGTTTGCATTTGGTTGAAAAAAATCTGTAAATAAGTGGACCTGTGCAGTTCAAACCTGTGTTATTCAAGGGTCAGCTGCACTTAAATTTAAATAGCTGATTTAAAGGCTTTGTCTACAAGCCCAAAACATAGGCCCTCTCTGGGATGTTTTTGTTGGCTCTGTTTTTTCCCCTTATATATGTGTTATACGTTCCTATTTCTTTGTATGTCTCTTAATTTTGTGGTGAAAACTGGACATTTTAGATAATATAACAGCTCTAGTATAAGATTCTTCTACCTCCTCCCCCTCCCCTGTTTGTTGTTATTGCTGTTTTTTGTTATTATTGTTTTTCTTGTTGCTAATTATTTAGTTGTTTTCCTGGATGAATTCTGTAGTCCCGGCAGTGTATGACTATTGAATTCCCTGCTAGATTTTCTCCAAGAAAAGAAAGAATGCATGACATTTCCCAAACCAATTTTACCAAAGAACCCGTTTTTCCCAGAACACATTTTGAGAAGCATTGCCTTAACATATACATGTATGTGCGCACACACACACACACACACATATCCACATTCATTGTTCCCTGCCCACAACTATACCTGTTTAGTGGGAAACATGAACTGTTCCTGGTATTGGAATGTAATGGCATCTTTGTATGTATGTAGTGAACTTATGAGCACTGTGGTAAATTATACAGAACAGGTTAACGTAACAGGCAGGAGGCTGCTATCTTTAGGAAGGCCTGCTTGCAAGGCTGGTCCTTGGCTGGTATCTGGGAACTTGTTTTCTTCTCTCTGTTCTCTAACTGGTAATTAATTGACTTTGCCTAGTTTGTTGGTACAAATAATGTGATCTATGCTGAACACCTGTTTTCCTTCTGAGAATCTGGAATTTTGGTATGTGCCTCTGGGACTAGTTCCCATTGAAATCTTGAACACCAAGTCTATAATCAGCTTCCCTGGGCAAAAACTTGTACACCTTTTGCTGCATTTTTTTGTTGCTGGAGAAAGGAACATGCTCAGGTGTGCCCCCTCACAATAGGGAGACAGCATGCGGAAATTTGTGCATGAATTTCTCTAGACGCCTATCTTTTTCCTTCACTGACCCTGTTGTGTATCCTTTCACTGTAATAAACCTTAGTCATGAATACAACTATATGCCATGTCCAGTGAGACCTTCTAGTGAATCACTGAATGTGTGACCCCAAAACATAATCATATTTTATATATATTATCTTAATTCTCAAAACAACTCTGTAAGGTAGGTAAATATTAGTGTTTGCCTCTTTTAGGTAAGGAGACTGAGGTTAAATAACTCCCCTACAATCTCAGTTAATAAGTGAGAGAGTCTAAATATGTCTGACTTGAAGGCCTTGACTCTTAACTATTATACAACATTGCATCCCAATACCATACACTGTCTGTAGTGGGTTGAGAGGAATGAATGCTTCATGCAGAAGGTAGGATTTGAGTTTTTCTTGAAGAATAAATGAACAGGGTTAAAATTGATTATGGGAAGTGGAAAGAGTATTATAAGTAGGTAGAACTGTATGCTATTAAGGCATACAAATGGTAAAATGCAAGATTTAATTTGGGTGAAATATATTGGATGAAATGGAGGGTTTACACTAGAAAGTTTTCCTTATATGCTTAAAAAAACTTTTGGCAGCTGCTAAGACTTGTCTGTGCTAATGTTTAGTGAAAGATAATGTACTGATCTAACACACAATTATATATTTAAGCTTAATATATGAGATATGTTTGTTAAGGATAATAAATAAGATAATATATTTGTTCTGCTAAGACAACCATAATTTCCAAGGACTTTGCCACCTTCAGAAGTGGCAAGAGGTGTTAGCATTAAGGAACTATTGAAGTCTCCTTTTTTGAGCAGAGGAGTGAAATGTTGAAAACAGCATTTAACTGAAATTAATCTGGTGTCAGTGTGAAGAATATATTGGCTAGAGCCAAGGGGTGAATCCATTTATATCATTGCAATCATAGTAGTTCATGCATGTGATAATTAAGAGCTTAGAGGATTGTAGAAATGAAAATAGATAAGAGACATTGTACAGGATGAATTGTCATGATGAGTGATAGACTGGATATGTGTGTGTTGGTGGGAAGATCCAAATTATCTGAGTTTGACTGGTTTGGGAAAAAATGTGATATCTTTTACAGAAACATAACATTTAGGTGAATTGTCATGCGAATTATGATAGGTTTATTGACATCTAAGTAAAAAAACACATTTAGGAGTTGGTTGCGAAATTGGGATTGAAGAAAGAAAAGATTTGAGATAAGAGATGGAAACATTTGCAATGGGATGATCACTGAAACTTTCTGAATAGGCTTTACCTTGGGGTAAAAAACAAAAAAGAACACGAAGGACTGAATGCAGGTTTTATTCATTTCATCAACAATATTAAAGAGTATCTTTGAAGTTAGTAATGGTACTATTACCTGTCATAAGCCACATCTGCAGGGTACTTATTTTCTTATTTTTTATTTTTCAAATTTTATTTTAGATTCAAGGGGTACATGTGCACATTGGTTACATGGGTATATTGCATAATGGTGGAGATTGGGCTTCTAGTTTACCCATTACCCAAACTGAATATTCAGAGTAACTATTTTAATGTGCATTGATCAAGTGTATTGTGAACTTTAAGTGAACTTTTATATAATATGAATTACTTTTAGATGAAATCAACAAATAAATGATCCTACCTTATCTTATATAAATCATAGTTAGGCACTGAATAACATTCAAATAGCTTTTTCTTCTTTTCATATGGTACATTGCTTTTGGTAACTTTTGGTGGGGTGTGTGTGTATGTGTAGATCTTTCTTTTGCTTGCTTTGGAATGGTATTGTCCCAGCCACTGTTTTATTTAAATACTTGTTTTGGTCTGTTAATTATTTTCTCCTCCATTTGTTGGCTATTGTGCCACTAGTGCAGCAGCCATCACTGACTACCAATTCTTGTTCTACCAGAGTTGTACACAGGAAGAATCCTAACATTATATTTTCTTAGTGCAAAAATCTTCTTTTTACTTTTCTTGTTTTCCCTCCTTCTCTTCCTCCCATCCAGAAATGTTCTTAAATGAATGATATTTAGACTTTGCTCTCTGCAGCAAACTTATTAGAAGCCAAAGAGATTGAGCACAAAAATATTCCTAAGAGGAGCTGGGTGGACAAAACTTCTGTCACTAATGTTTATGTTTCTGGCTATTTTCTTTTAATCCTACCTGCTGACATTCTTCCAGGGTAAGAATGGTCCATAAGCCAAGCACGGTGGCTCATGCTTGTAATCCCAGCACTTTGGGAGGCCAAGGTGAGAGGATTGCCTGAGCTCACAGGTTCCAAACCAGCCTGGGCAACTTGGTGAAACCTCGTCTCTACAATAAAAAGTCAAAAAATTAGCCAGGCATGGTGGCTCACGCCTGTGGTTCCAGCTCCTTAAAAGGCTGAGACAGAAGGATCGCCTGAGCCCAGCAGATCGAGGCTGCAGTGGCCGTGAACTTGCCACTGCACTCCACTCTGTGTGACAGAGACTCCGACTCAAAAAAAAAAAAAAAGAACAATATATAAAGCCTTCAGCAACAAAGTCCTCCCTAACTTTGTTGTGCCATTCCCTCACTGTAGTAGGCAGAGAATTAGGTGAATGTGCAAAGGGATAACAAGAAAACAATGGTGTTTGTATTATAGACTGATTTGTATGTCTCAGGATTTTAAATTTTAGAAATAGGAATTCTAACAAGATTGGTATGTCTGTTTTTTGTGTTTTTTTGAGTTGGAGTCTCACTCTGTCACCTAGGCTGAAGTGCAGTGGCACACTCACAGCAACCGCAGCCTTGACCTGTTGGGCTCAGGTGATCCTTCCACTTCAGCCTCCCGAGTAGCCGGGACTACAACAGGCACGTGACACCACGCCTGATTAATTTTTTTATCTATTGTAGAGACGAGGTCTTGCCAAATTACCCAGACTGGTCTCCAACTCCTGGACTCAGGCCTCTCGCCTCTGCTTTCCAAAGTGCTGGGATTATAGGCATGAGCCACCACACCCAGCCCTGATTTGTCATTTTAAGAGGGCCAAATCCTAGCCACTAGACTACCAGGGGTGGTATGTCATTTTGACATATCATGGTTGCTCCAAATTAATAAACACAATTATTAGAAAACTCTTGTATATGTGAATGGTCCGATTAATTCATTAAACACGTCTTAAGCAATTCTCACTAATTTAATATGTTTCCATTTAATATTTAATCTCCTTGAATCTAAGATTTCAGTAGTGCAGGGTTCATAGAGAACCACAAACTATGCATATGTAATCAATGAGATTATCATTTTCCCCTTATTAATATCCTCATCTATTTCCCAGTTTATTATATTAGTTGGCATAGTATGATGGAAAATACACTGACCTGAGTCAAGATAGCCCCACCATATAACCCCAGTTGTTTACCTTCTGGCTCCCACCTTCACCATCTACAAAATAGAATAATACTTGCTGTGCCTGTATCACAGGCCTGTTATAAGTTTCAAAGAAGATAAAGAAAAGTACTTCTAAAAATGTTTAAATGGAGGCTTTTTGCATTATCATTTGCATTCTTTGTATTGTTTAATGATTTAAAAAATACTATAACAAATACATAATGAATTATCTCATGTTTATTTAATTAAATCCCTGCAAAAGTTATTGTGCTTAAAATTTCACAACTGTATTTTTTCTTTTTTTTAACTTTTTTGTTTGTTTGTTTGTAGAGATGGGGTCTTGCCGTCTTCCCCAGGCTGGTCTCAAACTTCTGGGCTCAAGTGATCCTCCTTCCTTGGCTTTCCAAAGTGCTGAGATTTCAGGTGTGAGCCACAGTGCCCAGCCCACAACTATATTTTCCTTTTTTTCTTTTTTTGAGTCAGAGTCTCACTGTCGCCCAAGCTGGAGTGCAGTGGCATGCTCACAGCCACTGCAGCTTCAACCTGCTGGGCTCAGGTGATCCTTCTGCCTCAGCCTCCTAAGTAGCCAGACTATAGGTACACACCACCACGCCCAGCTAATTTTTTGATTTATTATAGAGACAAGGTCTTGCCAAGTTGCCCAGGCTGGTGTCAACCCTGGATTCAGGCAATTCTCTTGCCTCAGCCTCCCAAAGAGCTGGGATTACAGGTGTGAGCCACTGTGCCCAGCACAACTGTATTTTCTAAAATGATTTTAGACCCACTCTAAGTTTTTGGCTTGTAATTCAGTCAGAGAAATTGGAACCCTGTGAATATTTTGCATAAGGATATATGAATAATAGTACTAAATTATCATGTAGAGACTTAGTGTGATATTCATATTAGTCAACTATACTGATGGAGTCCTCTGTAATTGATTTCTTTCATTTATTTGAATATCTTTTACTCCAGAACTCATGAGGCTTATCAAACCATCTGTGTCTTTGTTTCTGTTATTCTAGATAAACATTCTTCTTTTTTAGTCATAAACAGGATATATCGGGAAAAAATAAAATGAGACTCTAGTTTTTTGAAGCTTGTTGAAAGTCATTAATGGTATATTGAAAAGGTAGAGTCCTTGTCTAAGTTTTAGAGTTCCAGGCCTGTCTCTGCTGGTAACTAATTGCAAGAACTCAGGTGTGTCAATTTACATTTTCCCATTTTAAAACAAGTGGTTTGCACTAGACCTCTAAGGTTCTTTCCATTTTTAACATACTGTGATTCTTTTTTAATTCTCCTAAGTATCTATCTTAGGGAGCTATTGAAAAAAATTAGAGTTTATACTAATGTCTTTGGCGATGCTATTCATTATACTTTATTTATACCTAAGGTAGCCATATAATTTGCTGTCCAAACAAGAGAAAATTTTTGAGAGTGAAAGGGAGTACTTTTTTTTTTTTTTTTTTTTGAGTTGGAGTCTCACTCTGTTGCCCA
>CAUYQG010067431.1:0-13370 GCA_963574415.1 Tarsius wallacei | reverse complement strand
AGATAATCAGCCACTGCTTAAAATTGTCAAAATATAGGCCTGACTTTATCCCTTTTATTAAGCTAGAATCCAGTAATTTCATGTCCACATAATGGTCATGCAAAAATTCCAGCCAGTGCCACTGCTAAAACAAATCTGGATGCCTCAAGTCAGACAGAGAGAGATTTTCGATCTCTGGCTAGACAGGACTGCGCCCATTATCAGCTCTGAAGAAATTACAGAAGACGGACCTTCACCCCTCAGCACCCCAAATGGTTATGGGATCGAAAAATCTCTAAAGAATAAATAATTAGGGCAAGGTAGCTAGCATAGGCTAAACATAAATAAATTTCCTATAGGTAGGTTTTAAAAGGCGTTCAAACGTTTCTACTGCAGGCCAAGTGGCAACTTATCCAACCCCTTGGCAGGTCCAGGGAAAACTCCATCAAACATAGAACTAGGACAGCAAAGTCTTTCAATTTGCAGTTTAGAATAATAATCACTAGAAATCCTTTAGAGACACAAGTAAACTAAACTTAGGTATTTGGTATTGCATCACTCAGGATTCAAGTCCCTGAAATGGAATTTGTTAAACCTTTAAAATTGCTTAACGGTAGGCCCTTTCCTATACCTCTGAAGGAAAGGGGGGTCCACAAACATAAATGCTCATAAGAATATGTGTTGTTGGACAAATTTTAATCACAGTTTATAAGCTTATTTCCCTAGACACTTCTTGGACCAGAAAGAAACTCGAACATCCCAGGAGAGTAAGTGCTGCTAAAAATTGAAGAAAAGAAGGACCCAACCAACAACTGTAAGAAAAGAAGAAAAAAAAAGGGAACCCTAAGGATGATCCCGTTCCTATAATAGTCTATAGAATTTAAATATCTGGCTTCTCTATCATGATGAAACCCCTCTATGAAGCCTGAAAGGGGGGTGAGCAAGAGCCCCTGCTATGGAAAAAGGCCCGAAAACAGACCTTTAAATAAAGTAAACAGGCTTCTCGCCTTTTGAAATTCTTTATGGACGGCCACCCCCCTCACCTTGTTAAGGGCATACAGGGAGACTTAAAAGAATTAGCAAGTCTTACCCTAAAACCGCAAATGCAGGCCTTAGGTTCAGTCCTAAAGGCCATCCATTGTCAAGTCAGGGAACAATTGTCAATTAGTTTAACTACCGATGCTCATTCTTTTAAGCCAGGTGATATGGTATGGGTGAAAAAATAAAATGTACAACCTCTAAAGCCCCTCTGAAGGGGGGGGGCATTTACTGTTCTTTTATATAGCAGAACTAAGCTGGTCTTCCAAGACTGAAAGTGCGCTGCTGACCATTCAGAAGATCGAGGGGCCCAACAAAGGAAGTGAAACTCATCCAGTTCTGTTCCAGAAGCGTAGAAACACTTCGAGCCCTGCCTGAGTCACATAACCGGAAGCTGACTGATCGTCGCATGCCAGAAGATTGAGAATTCGCCTTAAGGACCAAGGGGACATCTCTGATAAGCCATTATTTTTGCTTTGTTGACCTTTATATTTGCTAAACTGTTTGTCATTTTAATTGCTGTAAAATTAACAGAGTTGTCCCCATTAAGCATGTTTAAAAAGGTTTCACTAGCATTCCCATTCTTTCTTATAATACAAATTGTTCTAGTGCCTTTATGTATTTCTGCCTAATCTGGGTGTTTGTCGCTTCCCTCATACACCCAGCATGTACGTGTATAGAAACTATCTGGCCAGACATAAGGGTTTTTCATCGTTACTCATCCCAACCAGAAGTTTGTTCTGGTGGCCAACAAAGGCTGTTTAACATTAGACATCTGCCTATGCAACTAAATTTTCTCAATATATAAGGGGCTATGTACAGGCCCTTCTATAGCCGGCCCCTTAGTTGTTATATTCCTCATACTCATTTTCGGGCCTTGTGTCATCAATAAACTTATAGCCTTTGTTAAAGATCGAGTCAACACCGTCCAACTTATGGTACTTAAACAACAGTACCAACCACTTAATATTCACCCGGGTGGTCACGGCCCACCTAACCATTTTCAGAATGACCTTCAAGAAACCTACATTAACCCATGATTGGGTCTTATCTTTAGGTTCCTCTGAGAGGGGGGAATGAAATACTCAGGAATACTTAGAAAACTATATTTGCTGTGAACCCCTACCTCACGTCAGCTGCACTGTATTCTATACAGCCCCTCTTAGCTCACGTTTGATATGTTATATAAATTTTTAGCTCACATTTGATATGTTATATAAATTCCTACCTCACATTTACTGAATTTCTAACTCTACCTCAAATCCTGTGAGACTGGGCACGTAATAGGTGCCTGATAGTGACTGCAGTTGTAAAGCTATAATTTAAACAGTGTTTGTATTTAACCCTGTTAAGCTTCAACTTTTGCAAGGAATGTAAATGCTGAGCAAGCAACAAGCTGCCTCCCAAACTCCCAAACATTCCTTTACTTAGATTACAGTAGACCCAGTGGCGCCAGACCCAGCGGCGCCAGCCACCCTCCTGACAGGCAGGCTTTGCGTTATCTCAAACCTGCTTGCCTGCTTGCTCAAGCATTTCACTCCGTTAGCAGTTACCTGTCCATCACAAGTAATAAAGCTGGGAGCCCGCGCAAATCGGACTTGAATCAACCAATCAAAATCTCTGTAACTACGTCATATAGTTTTTATCTACCTGTATGCACAAGTCTGTAAAACCACCCCACCCCCTCAAAACTATGTATAAAAGGTGCGTGAGAACTTGAGTCAGGGCTCGCTCTCGTTCCAAGCCGCTGAGCCGGCTACAAGCGTGAGCCCAGGCTCGAGTCTGAATAAAAAAAACCCTTTTGTGCTTACATCAGAGCTGGCTCTTTGGTGATCTCTTAGAACATTGGGTACAACAGGTCAGGGAGCCAGTTAGACAGACAAGGGGACCCAAACTGGAATTATTTTTTTGGAGGGTATGCCCATTGTAGTACAGACTTCTTCCTGCTAGGTAAGTGATCTAGGCATAAGTGTACCAGCTAGCATTATTGTGTGTCTCAAGTTGCAGAGGAAACGTCCTGAGTTGTGGCAAACAGGTGACTGGTTCTTTCACCATGACAACAAACCTGCCCATAGCACACTGAATGTTCAGCAGTTTTTGACTCAAAACAGCATGATCCCTGTGCCCCAACCTCCCTATTCACCCAGGCTCAACCCAAGGGACTTTTTTTTTCACTTCCCAGAATAAAAAACATCCCTAAAGGGCAACATTTTGTCGATGTGGGAGAGGTGAAACAAAAAAGGCATCAAAACCGACGAGTTCAAAAACTCTTTTGAGCAGTGGAAAAAGCATCTTGATAGGTGTATTGCATCAAACGGAGAATACTTTAATGGTGACTGAAGTTTAAACATGTACGAATAAATACACAATTTTTTATACATAAATTCTGGGGGTGTTTTTGGGTCCCCCCTTGTAGAAGCACAACTTGTTGTTGTTACATACATAGTCAAGCATGGCTTAACAATGGGGATATGTTCTGAGACATGTGTTAGCAGATTTTGTCGTGAGAACACCATAGAGCATACCCACATAAACCTTGGCTTACTGTTTCTTTTTTGTTTTGTAAACTTTTAACTCTTTTAAAATGTTTTGGTTCTTTTATAATAACACTTAGCTTAAAACACAAACACAGGATAGGTGTGATGGCTCACTCCAGCACTTTGGGAGATTGAGATGGGAGGATTACCTGAGGCCAGGAGTTTGACACCAGCCTGGGCAACATAGCAAGATCCTGTGTCTGCAACCACACACACACACACACACACACACACACCACATATACACACACACAAACACACACCCACATTGGGCAGCTATAAAAATATTTTCTTATGCTAGGTATGGTGGTACACACCCAGAGTCCCAGCTACTAGGGACGCTGAGGTGGGAAGATCACTTTAAGCCAGGAGTTTGAGACTACAGAACAATATGATGAGGTCTGTGAAGAGCTGCTGCACTCCAGGCTGGGCAACACAGTGAGACCCTATCTCAAAAAAAAAATTTTTTATTCTTCATATCTTTATTCTATTCTTTTTTTTTATGTTTTAAAATTTTTGTTAAAATGAACACATACACATTAGCCTAGGCCTACACAATGTCAAGATCATCAGTATCACTGTCTTTCTCCTCCAAGTCTTGTCCCGCTGGAAGGTCTTTAGGGGCAGCTACACGCATGGAGCCCTCATCTCCTGTGATAGCAATGCCTTTTTCTGGAACACCGCCTGAAGGACCTGCCTGAGGCTTTTCTTGAGGAGGTGGCATTCTTTTCAGAATTATGTCCATGGTGGTTTGCTTGGTTTATTTTTTTCATCATAGATTATCCCGAGTAATGTGTTGTGCTACAATCTTATGACAGCTACAGTATCACCGGGTACTAGGAATGTTTCAGCTCCATTAGAGTTTTATGGGAACTCTGTCATACCTGCAGTCTGTCGTTGACTGAAAGGTCATTACGCGGCACATGCCTATATATCATTTTGAACTAAATCTGTAGAAAACGGGTGGTATCAAGGGTTCTAATTCATCTCCTAGGTTTCTAAATGTTTTCTTATGCTCTTAGGCTGGGTGTTCTTAATTGTTGTCACCACTGAAACCAGAGTAAAAGATTTTACCATGGTCTTTATTACTTTTCACCCTGTTGGCACCGGCCTGTTATTCACTTCTGCCAAGATCATTCTGAATCACTATTCTCTCATTTATCATATCAGCAACCCCTTCCTTCTAGCTTTCTGCCATCTGTAAATTGGATAAGCCCAACTGCTATATCTTTATCCAAGTCATTAATAAAAGTGCTGAGCAGCCCTGGGCCAATTTTGTAGACCCATGGCAGACATTAAATGAGCTCCCTCAGGTTGGCATGAATCCACAGATCAACTATTTCTGGACATGGTATTTTACCCAGCTGTGACTCCATCTATTTATCTGAAATATTGTGCAGTTGGTAGGCACCCCGGGTCTGATCTCAGAGTAGATCCCAGTTCAAAGCCTAACTCACCATATACTCATTCTGTGACCCTGGGCATGTTACCTGGTGAATCTCTATTTAGTTTCCTCATCTGAAAAATGGGACAATTGGTTTTACTTCATAGAAATGGGGTGAAGATTAAATGAATGTGTACTTACAAAATGCTTAGCAGAGTAGGCTTTTTTTTTTTTTTGAGTCGGGGTCTCACTCTGTCAGCTGGGCTGGGGTGCAGGATCTCAGCTCGCAAGATCCTTGATCTCCTGGGCTCAGGCGATCCTTCCACCTCAGCCTCCTGAATAGCTGAGACTACAAGTATGTGTCACTATGCCTGGCTAATTTTTTAATTTTTTTGTAGAGACAAGGTCTTGCTATGTTGCCCAGGCTGGTCTCAAACCCCTGGGCTCAAGCAATTCTCCCACCTCGGCCTCCCAAAGTGCTGGGATTCAGGCATGAGCCACCCCACTCGGCCTGTAGTAGGCTCTCAACAAACATGAATGGTTAATCTCTCCTTCTCAGATTTTTCATGTTGCCCTACACATATCACCAGACACCACCAAACAACCTACAAAAACCAACATAAGTTCATCTCATCATTCTACTGTTTTAGCAACCTTATCACAAAAGGAAATGAAGTTAGCTTCATATGTGTAGTTTTTCATTTCTAGTGTATAACTTGACTATTTTTTATTTTTATTTTAAAGATGTGGAGTACAATTCAAGATTAGGTATACAAGTGGTTATTGTACAAGTAAAGTTTGGACTTCCCTTTAGTACCTACCCACTTTGCCTGGTTTGATATGAGATATCCTTATTGATAGTGTGTTCTCCCTGCACCCCCGCCCCCAGCAGTATCCTGCTACTGCTAATCTCTTTCTTATTGTATTATGGTAAATGTTCAGGGTCCGTTTATGAGTGAGAACATGTGTACTCTGTTCCTTATTTCTGTGATAGATCACTGAGTATGATAGACTCTAAATCCGTCCATAACTTGACTACTTTCAACAAGGGGTTGACATGGCTTAAAATAAAAGATACATAACAGATTTATTCATGTTTACTCCAGACTGCCTCTTAGTGAGCAACACTCCATTTTTGAGTGAGTTTATAAACAGTTTGTTAACTCTTCTCAAAGTTTGGCTAGGAATCCACATAAAACTGGCAGTTCTATTTTTCTTTTCTTTTTTTTTTTTTTTATGAGACTTGGTCTCACTGTGTTTTCCAGGCTAGGTGTGGGCTCAAGAGATTCTCCCACCTTGGCCTCCCAAAGTGCTGAGATTACAGGCATAAGCCACCATGTCTAGCCTCTATTTTTTCTTGATTCTCTCTTTTTGCCACTTAATGGCAGCTAATATTTGCCTATCTCCAAGTTTCTAATACTTCTGCCATGTTCCATGACTTTGAAAGATTGATGTTGGTGTTCACATGATCATATCTGCAAGATCTTCATTATCTTGGGAGTATTTCACAGGATTTGCAGAATCAATTTCATCTGAAGTAGTTTGTACTCTCTAACCATCTGCTCCCTCATCTTGGGCTTTGGTGTTCTTATAACTATTATGTTGCTGTCCTTAAGAGTAGTGGTTTGGGGTTGGTCATGGTGGTTCATACCTATAATCCAAGTACTTTGGGAGGCTGAGATGAAAGGATTGCTTGAGTCCAGGAGTTTGAGACCAGCCTAGGCATCTTTTTTTTGCAAGGCCTCATCTCTACAAAAAGAAAAAAACACAAAAAATTAGCTAAGCATGGTGGCATGCACCTGTGGTCCCAGCAACTCTGAAGGCTGAGACGGAAGGATTGTCTGAGCCCAGGAGGTCAAGGATGCAGTAAGCCATAATTGTGCCACTGTACTCCATCCTGGGTAATGGAGTAAGACCCTGACTCAAAAAAAAAAAAAAAAGTAGTGGTTGTTAATCTTCGCAGAATCACTTGGAGTTGAGCAGAGCCCATTAAAAATAGATTCCCAGTCTACTCCCAGAGATTTAGGCTTAGTAGAGCCAAGATGGAGCCTGGGGATGTGCATTTTAACAAACACTCTGGGTGATTCTTATGCTCCACCCATGAGAAGCACCATCTATAGAGGATATATAGAGAGAGAGGATGCAAGATAATAAGTCAGTATTTACGACTTTGTCTTGTAATCTACTAGCATTATGTCTCTCTCCCAAGCAATTGATCACAATCTTGCTTGGCTGGTCTTTTTTTATCCAAACGCAGCCTGTAAAAAGCTCTCCTGTTTAACATTGTCACAAACCTCAGATTAATCTGGATTGTGTCCTTCCCGATCACCTCACTAAGCACATGCCTTTTAAGAAGAATTATTCCTGGTCATGGGCCATTGCTGCCATGATTAGCATGGGTGCTTTAAAAGTCTGGGACTACGGGGCACCCTTTGTCCAGGATTGGCTGCTTTGGGTGCTCACAGGACAGTTGCCCACGCTGTGTGACACTCAGCAAGGAGTCATGGATGACGTGATGAAGACTATGGGTGAAAGGGAGAAGGGCTGTATGGGTTACTTATTGGGATGTCCATAGGAAATTCACCCAGAAATGTGCACTATCTCAGAGCTCTGCCATTTGGACGTAGTTGAGGTGCAAGGAGTGTGGATCTAGGTCAAAGCCAATGCTGTTCAATTTTCTGGAGTTGACCCCTTTCCTAATGCCCCCATCCCTCCTGTTTCTCTCTGGACCTTGCATACACCTCCATTTTTGCATATTCCACACTGTGCTTTAGTTCTTTGTTCGTTGTCTGCCATTTATTATACCTTCTGAAAGGTGGGAACTGTGTCTCCTTTATGTAAAGCAAAAGCAATGCAAAACAAACAAACAGATTGGGCTCAGTGACTGCGTAATCCCAGCTACTTGGGAGGCTGAAGCGGGAGGACCATTTGAGCCCAGGAGTTCAGGTCAGCCTGGGCAACATAGTGAATGAATCTCCCATCTCTAAAAGCAAAACAAACAAAAACCAACCAAAACAAACAAGCAAAACCTGCACTTTATTTTTTTTTTTAGTTGAATCTCACTCTGTCACTCAGGCTGGAATGCAGTGGCACGTTCACAGCCACCTCAGCCTTGACCTGCTGGGCTTAGGCAATCCTTCTGCCTCAGCCTTCCAAGTAGCTGGAACTACATACGCCTGGCTGATTTTTGTGATTTATTGTAGAGGCGAGGTCTCACCAAGTTGCCCAGGCTGGTCTTGAACCGCCGGGCTCAGGCAATCCTCTTGCCTTGGCCTCCCAAAGTGCTGGGATTACAGGCTGAGTCACCGAAAACCTGCACTTTAGACACTACCTGGCATACAGTAGTCACTCAATATTTGTTGAATCAAACCAAAAATGACAAATATTTGAAGAGTGTGCTGACCTCCGTCTCCTGTATGGGAGCAGACATTGCTAATACAACCTTAGCGCTCTTTCCTACTGAGCCTGGAAGCAGCTTCAATATCCTTCAAAACATGGCTTTCTGGCAAATCAACCAGAAACGGCTTATAAAAGGAAACCCATTTGTTCACTTCATTTGTGGAATAAAAAGAAAAATGCTTACAAATATAAATGAAATACTTAAAAAGACAGTCCAAGTGGTGTGATTAATACTAAGGAGAAAACACAGGGAATGCTATTAGCATGACTGGAATAGCCAACATCTGGCAATCAGCAGGGGGTTAGGTTTTACAAATTTTGAGGCTCTGGAATGATATGAATGATAAAATAATGAGAAAGTTCCTAAAACTCAGTGCCTCAGCTCATGGGGTCAGCAAGGACTGAAACCTTTCACGTAATGATTCTAACACCATGGAAACAGGACCCACATTTCAGTCCGACCCCAAATCAATGTGTAACCTGGGAATCCTGGCTTCTAACACACATCAAGAGGCAGGGAGGGTATTATTTGTGCTTACAGGGAGATAGCCAAGTGTAGTAACTCACACCTGTAATCCCAGCACTTTGGGAGGCTGAGGCAGGAGGATCACTTGAGGCCAGGAGCTTGAGACCTGCATGGGCAACATAGCAAGACCCTGCCTTTACAAAGAGTAAATGCTAACAAAAATTAGCCGGGCGTGGTGGCATGCTTCTGTAGTTCTAGCTACTTGGGAGACTGAGGTGGGAGGATTGCACGAGCCTAGTAGTTTGAGGCTGCAATGAGTTATGACTGTATCACTGAACTCCAACCTGGGTGACAGAGTAAGAACCTGTCTTTAAGAGAGAGAGAGAGAGAGAGAGAGAGTGAGTTTATAATACAGGGATGCTACTAATGAGTGAGATTCTTTAAAAAAAACTACTATACAGCTGGGCTCGATGGCTCAGCCTGTAATCCCGCGCCTTTGAGAGGCTGAGATGAGTGGATTGCCTGAGCCCGCGCCCGTGGGTTCAAGACCCGCCTGGGCAACTTGGCGAGCCCTCATCTCTACAATAAATCAAAAAATTAGCCGGGCGTGGTAGCGCGCGCCTGTAGTTCCAGCTACTTGGAAGGCTGAGGCGGAAGGATCGCCGGAGCCCAGCGGGTCGAGGCTGCGGTGGCCAGGAGCGTGCCTCTGCCCTTCAGCCTGGGAGACAGAGTGAGACTTCAACTCAAAAAAAAGAAAAAAAAACTACTATAAAAGCAATTTAAAATTTTAATTCCTTAGAAGTATAGAATATAAATATAGAAAATATATGAAAGCATTACATCCTTCTCTGCTTCCAGAAATAGCCTAACGGATTCTATGCTTCCTCAGAACCAGCAACAAGAACGTAAACGTTTGTTCACGAGGCTGTGGGCTAGTGTGCAGAGTCCCCCACGAGCTTTTGTGGAACGTTGGGCTGAGTGTTTCCATGTGCCTCTTCTTGAGATTTTTGGGCAGATTTTTGTAGTCCTTGCTGTTCTCTCTTTGCGGAGCAGATAGATGCCATTCCTGGCTTTCAGAATAAGTCCACCTTTCAAAATGCATGTCTGATTTCTCCTCCTCCTCCTTCTTCTTTTTAATATAAAGAGTATACGCTCAGGCTGGTACACTTTCAAATTATTGTTTCTAAGCGGCTATAGGCCAAAAAACCCCCAGATAACCAGGTTTCTTTGAGTTGTGTATAAAATAAGAGTTAACTGGTTCTAAATGAGTTTTTAGGGACTTTCTGATGAACAAGGTACATTAATTTTTTCCCCTTGTGAAAAAGTCTTTAAGAAAAAAATTTAGTTAACAAAAAATGTAACAAGTTTCACTAAGCAAAATCTGCCCAAAAGAAAATCACAGTACAAAGAAGGTTTCAAGTCAAGGCCTCACCAATTCCTACAATATTAGTATTGTGCTGCAATTCTCAAAATAAAGTATATTAATTAGCATAATGAACCTTGTGCCATCGAATTGGACCATGGAGTCATTTTATACTTACTCCTGGATTCTTGGGTGGCTGAGCTGATGGAAAAGTAACTTCTGGATAAAGTGTTACAATTTAAAATAATTTAATAGTGGTTAAAAAATTAAATTTTTAAAGAAAAGATTCCTTAGAAAATTTCAGATATGTTTCTGAGACATTTTATGTAATTCAATTTTTTAGTCTATTTAAGGGAATCTTGCAATGATTCTTTTCCTGAAGTACATAAGACTTAAAAAAACATATGCTTGCTTTTCCATATGTTAACTTGCTGAAAGCAGGTTATGCTGGGTTTTTAGTTTCTAAGTGTGCTGTTCATTAGTGCCTAGGAAGACCAGGAAGGGATTTCCATTCCCAGGAATAAGCCAAGATAGGTATTCAGACCAACCTCCCACTGAAAACAAGCAAAAGTGCTCACTAAAAATAATTCTTAACTCTAAAAAGCGTCTAAGATCTAGAACATAGTAAAAAACTAAAGTCCAAAATCAAGGAGAAAATAAAAACTCTGAAAGTTAAGCTGTTTTTGCACTAACAGCATTCACTACTTTGGGCAAACTTGAACTTTGATTCTGAGGGCTTCTCAGGACAAGGGGTGCAAATCATAACCCAGAGCCTGTCCCTCCCTTACTAATGTGGGTCAACCCCACAGGGCAAGGGTGAAACAAAAGTAAAACTGCCTTCCCCATCAGGTCCAGGAGATTCCAGGAGGGGCAGCTTGGTAAAGGTAGGCAACTGGCTTGAGAACTTACAGCTGCAAGTTGGCCCTTCCACAGCTTCCAAATTTGTATCATTTTGGTGGTCAAAAATAAATAAGTGAGCCAGGTGTGGTGGCTCATGCCTGTAATCCCAGCATTTGGGGAGGCTGAGGTGGGAGGATTGCTTGAGCCCAGGAGTTTGAGACCAGCCTAGGCAACAGAGTGTGATCTTGTCTGTACAAAAAATTAAAAAATTAGCCAGGCATGGTAGTACACATCTGTAGTTCCAGCTACTCAGAAGGCTGAGGCAGAAGAATCACCTGAGCCCAGGAGGTAGAGGCTGTGGTGAGCTGTGATCGTATCACTGCACTCCAGCCTGGGTGACAGAGTGAGACACTGACTCCAATTTTTAAAAAAATTTTAAATAAATAGGCCTGGCTCGGTGGCTCAACCTATAATTCCAGCACTTTGGGAGGCCAAGGCAAGTGGATTGCCTGAGTGAGCCTGTGGGTTTGAGATCAGCCCAGGCAACTTCGTGAGACCTCCTCTCTACACTAAATAAAAAAATTAGCCAGGTGTGGTAGCGCACACCTGTAGTTCCGTCTACTTAGATGGCGGACACAGAAGGATCGCTGGAGCCCAGCAGGTCAATACTGGGGTGGCTGTGAGCATGCCACTGCACTCCAGCCTGGGTGATGGAGTGAGACTCCAACTCAAAAAATAAATAAAATAAATAAACAAAAACAAACGAGCAAAATAAATCATAAAAACAAAAAACCCTCTCAAGCTGTGAATTTGATTTAAAGAGTATTAGTTTAAAGAGCTTCTAGGTGCTTGGCACAGGCAAATGAAATTCTCTTTGCAGGAAATTAACATCACTCTAGGCTTCAAAGAATTTTCCCCAAATAAATGTTTAAGGCCAATGAGCAGCACATGGTCAAAAATAACCAATCCTACAAGGAAATAAGCCATCAAACATCAGAACTAGAAGAAAGATAGTTGCAAAAACTTTGGAAATTATTAGATGGAGTCTATAAAAACAACTACACTTACTAAATTTAAAGAAAAAACAGAAAACATTTAAAAGAAAAAGAAAAAAATGGAAAAATAATAGATGGAAAAGAGAATGATAGAAGTGACCTAGCAAATTTGAAAAATAACCAGATAGAACTTCTCAAAATAAATAACACAAATAGCCAAAGTTAAAAACTTCATAGACAGGTTTAATAGCGTTTAGACATGACTGAAGAGAGAATTAGAGAGCTAAAGTATAGATCGGAAGAAATTATCCAGAGTACATTACAGAGAGACAACAATAAATACAATATGAAAGAGAAATTAGAAGATGTGGAGGATATAGAGTAAAAAGGTTTAACATTCCTTTAATCAGACTCCCAAAAAGCAGAGGAGAGACGGACTTGGAGAAAGATAATATTTGAGGAGATAATGGCTAAAAAACTTTCAGAACTGATCAAAGACATCAATCCACAGATTTAAGAATGATAAGCAGGAAAAATAAAAAGATATCTGTATGTAGACACATCATTGTGAAACTTTAACAAATCAAAGACAAACAAGATCTTAAGATGAACCAAAGAAAGATCATCTTTAAAATAGTGGCAACTAGACAATGCCTGCATTTTCAATGGTAACAAGGAAGGTAGCAGGGGAAGTAAAAAGCCAGTGAAATGAAGTCATCAATGAACTTAAATAACTGCCAAGCTAGACTTCTACACCCAGCAAAAGTATCTTTCAAGAATGAAGGCAAAATAAAGTCTTTTTTAGACAGATCTGAGTTTGTTACCAGTACACTCTGACTTCAGATCTTTCCTTTAGGCAATTTTTTAAGGAAGACCTGAGATGGAAGAAGCAAAAAAGATAAAAGAAAGTAGTAAGTATATGAATACCTTTAAGTAAATATTAACAGTATAAAGCAGTAATAATAATACCTTAAAAGACAAAAACAAACAACAATAAAAATATGATAGAATTACATATAACATAGCACAATATCAGGAAGGGCAAATGAACTTAAAATGTTCTAAGGTCGTTGAACTGTGTGGAAAAAGAATAAATTTCAGACTTAGATTAATTTATTTTTTTATTTTTATTTTTAGTTGGAGTCACTCTGTCACTCAGACTGGAGTGCAGTGGCTGCTCCTAGTCACCGCAGCCTCGACCTGCTGGGCTCTGGTGATCCTTCCGCCTCAGCCTTCCAAGTAGCTGGAACTACAGGTGTGCGCTACCATGCCCAGCTAATTTTTGATTTATTGTAGAGATGAGGTCTCTCCAAGTTGCCCAGGCAGGTCTCGAACCTGCGGGCTTAGGCAATCCACTCACCTCGGCCTC
>CAUYQG010067430.1:0-51013 GCA_963574415.1 Tarsius wallacei | reverse complement strand
ATAGGATAGATAATTAAAATAACTTCGAGGGGTTATACTCAGATTCCAACTACTTGCAGGCAAGAAAGGGATCTATAGAATAAAAACAATGTCTCTTTCAAGTATTTTTTAAGCATTTAATTTACTGTCATCAGAAGTAGCTCATCCTACAAATGTTAAATGTTCACATGCTAAATGCTAGGGAGACAGCAGCATGAAGAAGGCAGACCTAGGCCCTACATTCTTAGAAAAGCTCACAGTCTAGAGCAGTCTTCATTTCATCTAAAATGCCAAAAGAAAGGTTGTATTATTATTTTTTTTTTTAGTGTCACGCCAAATGGACTTCTCTATTACAATTCCTTTGGTTGGTAGCACTAATTGCTTATAAAGCACCCAGTAGATCCCTGCCCACTTCAAAAGGATCCTTGATAAGTATGCATAAGATAGCCCAGCGGGGTGCATGCTGCGTGCAATTATTTCATAGTTAATCCTTTTAGAGAGGAGTCTGCTTGTGAGATGTCAGGATAGAACGGTAACGCTGGGAGGAAAGCCTCTGTTCATGTGGGTTCCTGTGTTTCATATTGCCTGGTGAGTCTCAGCTCTTCATTTTCAGGAAAGTGTCATTGAAGAGACATCTTTGTGTCATCTAACATGTGTTTAGTGATTACTTTATCTGTAAGTGGTGAAGATCATACTAAACGATTGCTCCCTCTGTCTAGTTAAAGCTGACAGGGTTGTCACTACTTCAGTGATGGATTCAATACCCCGGCTTCTTTTCACGAATGTGTCTTATTCTATATCCAAGAAATACAGACAGTTTGTGAATAGACTAAACCAGCAGTAGCCAAAGGACTTAGCATCATATTTTTAGAGTCAATTCAGAAAAGGAAGTTTTATTTAAAGTTTGTCTTTTCTTTATTCCATACCCCAGACCTTGTACTCTGCTTTAAATCTTGAAATGGTTAGTTTGGTCGACTACTTAATACTCACTTTCTGAAGATGTGTTCAAGGAAGATGACTGTTCCTCCTCTCCTCCCTAATTCCTCTTCCTGGCAACAGATGTATATTCCAGCAATGGCATCTAAGGTAAATATTCCTACCTTCATGGGTAAGAATGACTCTAATGGTGGAAATTTCTAGCCAAAATAGATAGGAAATCTAGTCATCACAAAAACTATTTGGATAAATGGAGCCTTAAAGAATGTTTTAAGTATCAAGTAGGTATGTAGCCAGAGCTACTTCTGATGACAGTAAACTAAATGCTTAAAAAATACTTGAAAGAGACATTGTTTTTATTCTATAGATCCCTTTCTTGCCTGCAAGTAGTTGGAATCTGAGTATAACCCCTCGAAGTTATTTTAATTATCTATCCTATTTGATGGTAAGGATGATGCTCAGTTTCTGATACAAGTTAGCCTGTCACATGCTTCCTTTTGACTGAAAGGGTAATTCTGGATACTGGCATTCATTGATTTTGATTTTTCTGTGAAGCTTTGATTGCGTCATGTAGTTTCCACCTTGAAAAAACAAATATTCATGGGCTAGAGTAAGAGTGACAAGACCTTGGCAAAGAAATACACTAGAAAAAAAGCCAGGGCCTCAGTAGAATTATGTACCTGGTGCTGAGAGGGAAGGAGACAGGGAAGTCGCTGAAGCAGTTGCCATGGAGAATAGGAATGGTCAGTCAACCAACCAGCGATGAACAATGAAAAGGTCAGGCTACTTTTGAACATTACCATGTCTTTCACAGGCTAAAGTGAGCATTAAAATTCTGAAGTCTTGCTCGCTTCCCAAAGTTTAGCGAGAATAGAAAATGGTACACCAAGCCAATGAGGATATTTAGGAATGATTTGAACATCTGGGGATAAATACGAGGTTACCTTTGGAGCACTGCCATCAACCTGGTCACACTTGCCACCCCCTAATCCTTCCCACATCACTCCATGCACATTCATGGGGCAGCTGCCCAATAAATCAGACAGAATTCTTCAAAAAGCCCCTGGGGAGCTGATAATCACAATAAATATTACAAGTTTGTCCTCACACAGACCTTTCTTTAGAAGGCCTTCTAGGCTAGCCAGTTTAATTGTTATGGCTGTTCTTTTTTTCTCTCATGTGGGATTGATGAAGCACAGTGGTTTCCCTGAGGTCACCCAGCAGGATAGATTCCCTACCAGAAGTTTCCATACCGCCCAGAGAATCAATGATGTTGTAGAATAGAGCTCTGTAGGAGCCAACAAAAATATGTCAGTGGATTTTACAAAGGACTTTTTAATAAAACAGCAAAATCCACTTCTGTTCCAGGTCATTCAGGGGCCTCTGCTATGTTATTTCAACGGGCTCTACCAACACCAAAATCATCCAAATGGAAGCTACCTTTTGTAGTATTTGGTAGTATGGATAATCCCAAGTGGAGATTAAGTATATTTAAAGACATCAAGCTTTTAAAACAAGGTCCACCTTACTCTTTATGTTCTGTTTGCGCCTTTAACAATCTGCCTTTTCCTAACAGTGGTTCTCAACCAGGGGCAATGTTGACTACTAGGAAGCATCTGGCACTTTCTGAAGACATTTTTGATGGTCACAACTTGGGGAGAGGATGCCACTGAATCTATTTGGAGGGGGCCAGGACTACTGCCAGACATTCACAAAGCACAGGACAAGCCCTCACAACACAGAATTATTGGGTCCAGAATGTCAAGAGTGCCAGGATGAGATACCAAAAGCCTGGAAGCAGAGATGAGAATTGGAACAGAAAAGAGATCATTTGAAAGTCTTTTATGACGGGGGCGGGTGAGGAACGTGATTGGCAGTAGTGAGAATCTGTTGAGGGAGGTGAGGCACACCTCATTAACAAGGGTACCTGCATACCTGCATAATGAACATTTGTATATCTAACTCTGAATTGTACCCCCACATCTTTAAAATAAAAATTAAAAAAAAGAAATGATAAAAAAGAAATAATTTTTTTACAAAAAGTCCTTCATGCAGTTTTTGGAACTTCAGTTTTCTTCTCCAAATCTGGACATCAGGCAACTACCTCAGTACCACAACCACCTTTGCAGCAAACCCTCCAACTTCTGCTACATCTATCTGTATCTCCAAAGAGTAGATATATATACTTTTGGGTTTTTGTTTCTGAAAATGATAAAAAGGGTATTAAGCTGTATACAGGGGATACCAAAAAAAGTATACATATTTTAAGTATGGCATTCCCTCAAAAGATGGAATTAATCAAATGAATGCTAGTGTCACCAGTGACAGGCAGGGCAGTCAAAGAAAATGCCGGAAGCACAGTTGAGCAAATGTCATATTACACTTAATTTATACTACCGTCATCCTATCTTAATTAATTCAACTTTAAGAAGTAATACATAGATAACATTTCTTAAAATGTATACACATTTTTTGGCACCCCCGCTATATATCTTCAGGGACTTACATTTTTTGCTCTGAAGTATATTGCCAAAACTTATCTATATTTTTGTATGCAGCTTTGGCTCATTTATTTTGACTACTATATAATGTTCCATTGTATGAATGGACTACAATATATTTTGACAGATATTTAGGTTGCCTGCAGGTGTTTGCTATCATGAATAGTACTCCTATAAACATCTTATGTAAAACTCATAGTGTACATATATATTTTTCTTTTTATATATATAAAAATGTTAAAATATATAAAATGCATATGTATAGAACATAAAATGTTTTATATTATATCTAAAATTATGGGATAATATACCTAGATATTAATAATAATTAGGTTTATGCTGTGGGATTATTATTTTTTTATTTTAAAGATGTGGAGTACAATTCAGGGTTAGGTATACAAGTGGTCATAGTGCAGGTAAAGTTTGGGCCTTCCTTTGGTCCTCACTTCTCCTGGTTTGAGAACAGGTACCGCTTACTGATGTTGTGTCCCCTTCCCCTTTCTCCCTGCCGGCGGTATCCCACTACTACCAATCCCTTTCTTATAGTATTATAGTACATGTTCAGGATCTGCTTATGAGTGAGAACGTGGTACTCATTTATTTGTTTCTGTGATAGATCACTGAGTATGATCGACTCTAAATCCATCCAAGTTTCTGCAAAGTCCATATGTTTGTCCTTCTTTATGGCTGTGTAATGTTCCATCATATATATATGTACCAAAATTTTTAAAACATAAAGTTCTTTATATTATATCTGGAATTATGGGCTATATACCTAAATATTAGTCATTATTAGGTTTGTGTTGTAGGAGTATTGATTTTTTTTTCTTCTTTGTATTTTCTTTTTTTTCTACAATGAACATGTATCTTTTTCACAATTAGAAAAAAAAAGGTTTTCCATAAAGCTGGGAGATTGGCATTGTTTTAAGTTATAAGAACCTATAAATGTGCACAAATATCTATAAACTTGTATAAGATTCTATTGTAAATTACCTCATTAAGTTTAGCTTACACCAGTCTACAGATTAGTCATAAATTACTTGTTCAGCTTAACTTAAAGCTAGACTTTAACCAAAAGTAATGGGCACATCTAGATAAACCCAATTTATAACTTTTCCCAAACAATATAAAGTCAAAAGTAGGCTTTAACTATATGCAAAGAAAACCTAATAAGTAGTAATTAATGCCATAATACATGTCAAAAAGTCAAAGAAGAGCAACCCTTTGCTTGTTAAAGTCCTTACATACAATTAAAAACTTACTTTTTAGCAACAAAAGATATTGAGGACAACTTGCTAATCAACTGGAAACCTCGCCATGTATACCAATAATCTATTCCAGCTGAATCAAGGATAACTGTAAAAATAAAATTATAAAAACTAGGGCAAAAAAATTTTTCATTCTCCTCCCTTCCCCAAAAAATTCACTGAAAAATGATACAATTCTCATGTTTGCAATCTAACCATCCAGACTTAAATCTGTTGATTATAAATCATCATCTATTGAGAGCTCGTGTGAACAAAAACAAAAGACTCTATGAACAGGTGATGGCCAAGAGGAGATGTAGCCGCCATTACTTGGCTGTAGAAAGAGTCACTTGCTCTGCTTTGTTGCTGCCTTTCATCCACAGAAAAGGCAACAATTGACTTCAAGAGAAGTGACCTGGGATGGAGAATATGTCCTCAAATACAAACCAAGAGAGACAATACAGAAAAGGTTTCAATGATTCAAGTCCCTCTTCGCACTCCCATATAAAGAACCATCACCCTTTCTAAGTTTATCTAAGAAAATATTGGTGAAGGTCTGACTCAATTGTATTCTTTCTCCTTGAAATTTCTACCTCATTTTTCCTAAGTAGAGAAAATCTGAAATCTTACCTTTCAAGGCCAAAGGACATTTTCTGTTCTTTCCACATTACAGAGCAGGCAGAGATTAGAATTGTGTGATCTGCAGGCTGAACAAGGAATGTCATGGAATAAAAGATAACACAGGATGTAAGAGGAGGCAGAAAGGAAAAGACGGGAATAGCAACATGACCAACTATGGCAACCATTCATCTCTTAACCCATGAAATTCCTCCTTCAGAGAAAGACCAGTCCAACTGGAAACCAGAAACTAGAGTGTAAACTACCCTCAGGCATGCTTCTTTTTGTCACCAGAGAGAAAAACAGACAGGTGGCAGGGTTCCTGCCCAAGCTTTTGCATGACGTGGCCCAACTGTGCGCACAGTCACATGTACAAAAAACAGACCCATAGGCTGAAGAGACACTGTGGGGAAGAGCAGCTCACTGTGTTTGCCAGAGGTCTTAAGGGGATCTTCTATTTCATTCCGTAGTAATGCCCTTTTTGTTGACAAAAGTAAATTGATGATAGTCAAGAGGGAAGCATTTGGTGGAAAAATTCTGTTGACCCTTCTCAGATTGAATTTGACCACAGAACAGGATACCAGCAGTTGCAGAAATGATAGATTATTGTAATGACTGCCAGAATGGCCTTTTGGCATGTTTAAATGGCAATAAATTTCACCAGGAAGAAGGCAATTTTACTACCTT
This sequence comes from Tarsius wallacei, assembly GCA_963574415.1. Classification (NCBI taxonomy): domain Eukaryota; kingdom Metazoa; phylum Chordata; class Mammalia; order Primates; family Tarsiidae; genus Tarsius; species Tarsius wallacei. Next base: position 45,045 of record CAUYQG010067430.1, on the reverse strand, counting down.
AGAGCAGTAAGGAAGCATGGTGTTTAAGGTGTAAATAAATCGTGGGTCATTAAGAGCAAGCATATTCTGCCCACGGTGCAACTCTCAATCAGTGGCTATTCATATATAATTTAATTATGTGGATTTGCTTAACCAATTATGCTTTTTCGTTCCAGGTCACAGACTTTCTCAGGTTGACGGTTTTGCTCTCTTCCTGTCTCCCTTACGTCCATAAACACAGCCCTGGTTTCTACCCCTTTTTTCCTTCCACGGGTACATAAATACCATCGGGGAAGTTCAGTGATACTAGCTCACTGAATAGCCTACTGAGATTATTAAATTAGAGACTGATCTGCTATGTGGTCTTTTTCCTGGCTCCAAAATCCCCTCTGTCCCTTGCTCATTAATCTGGCTCGGTTCTTCACTGAACTCTGCCATTAAAAGAGGAGGCGGGAGGGAGAGGTGTGCAATGAAGTTTGACATTTCCTCAAAAATGATTGTATTAAAACCCACTTACATTTATAGCTCCATCTCATTTGAGAATGTTAATCAGTTGCAATTTCATCAAGGTAAAGGTATTGGGATCTAATCAAATCAAACACTTGCTCGCCTTGGTATGGATCAGGCTTCGAAAACATCACTTTAAAAGGTCATTTTTAAATACAGCTTCAGGTGATAATTAGCAAAGTTCATTAATAACAATCTGCTTATGGACAGTTTAAAACATTTGGGCTCCACCTATAGTACCAGTTTCAGTCCAAATACAGTTCTCTCCAAGCTTCCGTCAGCTCTGACCAGGGCAGAATTCAGGAGATAGACTCCAAATCAGGCAGGTCAAGAATGCTTTACAGAACCAAATTAGTGTTAAACTTGGGTTGGTCAAACTGGCACAATTCCTCCAAAAGCCTAAATCTCATTTGATGCTAAGCACAAGGTGGATGTCCCTTCACGATCTGACTGATTGAGTAGCCTGAGTAGTGAGTCCCAAGACTCACTTAAACTAGGTACATGTGTTTCCTTCTGCTTGCTTCGTGTTGCCCAGAACATTTTTTTCCTGAGACCACATTGGAAAGTTTCTCTGTTCCCATTATTTTGTAAACTGCTGAGAACACACCATTAGCTCCAACCAACTTTAAGCCAAAAACATCATCTCTGTTTATCTCAGATCTGCCCTAGGAACTACTGAAACTCTGGGAGGCAGGTAGGAGGCATGGAGGATGAGGGCGTGCTCACCCCATTGAATTACCATCCATCTCAGAGTTATGCCCTTGGCATCCCAGATGGAGACGGAGAAAATACAAGAAGATATTGAATCAAGAAAACTACCAGAAGAAGTTTATGAATACAAAATTGGAAATATTAGGTTGGAAATATGGGACATTTATGGCAAGAGAAAAGAATCACTAACGTAGGAGTGGGATGATTTTCGAAACTGATCTGCCAATTCTCTCATTTTACAGATGAGGACGTGAAGACACAAAGTTCTGAGTTGGTTTCTCAAGGCCACCAGAATGTGTTGACAAATTAGGACTAGCACAAGAACTTCTGACTCCTAATTTTATGACTCCAACAAACAGTATTTCAGGAAGGGCAAGCCACTTGAGAGTGAAGACCCAAGCTACAGCAGTGTCCTGCAGCCCCAGGAAGAGGCTACCATTTGGGACTGCAGAGCCCTGAGAAAACCTGCAAGAGTCCTCACCTCACCCCTTTGCACTGAGACCCTGGGCTGTGCTCACAATTCCTGACAACAAATCTTTGGTTTGCAGGGGTGGGAATGCACAATTTCCCAAGCCTACACGTCGCTTCTGAGGCCTGGGATCATTTTTGTCATTATAGCCAGAGAGATTTTTTTTTAAAAAAGACTGGAGAAGGGCAGGATATTTTTAGACCACAGGGCAAGGTTATCTGGCTCCAACTGAGATAAGTGCGGAGGGTCAGAACCTTGCCAGTTTTCACTGCAGTCAGTCAAGTTTACCACATGTGAGGAAGGTGGAATTTTTATAGAAGCTGTCGACATTTAAAAGCACATAGTCACATGTCACGATAAGTGAAGCCTCCTGTGTTTTTAATGGACTTGCCTCCCAAACTTACTTTTCCAACTGATGATAGTCTTATCTCCTAGTGCACAGTTAACCCTTCAGCTAGGTCAGGCAGACCAAGAGAAAGTGTCTGCCTGGGCTCCTTCTTTGTTTACCAGCTCCTGCTAGGCTAATTCTAGGCGAGCAAAAATGTCCCTGCACTGGGGGTCATCAGGATGACAAGGAAGGTAATGGTGTTGGTGATATGATAATGATGCTGATGCCAGCATATGAGGGTAGACATGAACAGCTTTCTCTACTTATCGATGAAAGCTAAACTGTTAAAGCAAATAGACAGAGATATGATATAAATGAAGGCACTTGAGTCAATAAAGCACTGTTTACTTCACATCATGAATAAATATGGCAGCCTTCTGAACAAAAAAAAATTATTTCTGTTTGATTTCTACTTGGTTGGTTTTATTATTTGCTTATTTTGTCAGGTTGATCAGGTACACTTAGCATGTCTTTCTAACAAAGATTAATAACTCTTCAGATCAACAAAGGGCAATTAGATGTGGGGTATATTGCACCACTACAGCATGAAGGAGACTTATTTATTTGCTCTTGTGCTCTCAGTCATATGCTTGGTGTCATAGACTTCATCTACACCACAGCAGTGAGGGAGGAAAGCCAGTTCATTCGAGTGGAGGTGAAAGATCCTTTAGTTTAGAGTTAATGCCTTTATATAATGTTTCTGCGAAGGGGTTGCTTGGAATCACCTCTGTGAAGATAACATCTTCTGAGCAATTAATACGTACTAGACACTATGTCAAGAGCTTTCTGTGCATTTTTTAAATTTAATTCTTACATTAAGCCAATGAGGGAGGTGAAAGAAACTTTTTCTTGCTCACCCAATATCCATTCTCCCTTTTTTTCTTGGCAACAGAGGCCCTAATTTTATTCATGGTGACAATATTGCTAGCTAAAAAGACTTCATTTCTCAGCTTCCTTTATAACTAAGAATGGCACTGTAAATAATTTCTAACCAATGAGATTTATGCAGAAGTGTTGTTTAAGATTTTAAAGATAATTCTTTAGAGATAATTGCCACTGTTTTTGCTCTTTTCCTTTTCCTCCTTTCTTCTGTTTGAGGAATGAATGTGATGGCTGAAACTCCAGTTGCCATCTTGGACCTTGAATTAGGATGGTAAAAGAGAAAAACAGCAGAAATGTAGGCTTTTCTAACGACATCTCTTACACAGAGGAAAATAAAGTTCCACCTTTCTTAAGCTACTGATCTTTTGGATTTCCTATTATATGTAACCCAACCTAATCCCAGTAAAACAGTCCATATTTTTATATCCCCATTATAGAGATTAGAAAACGGAGGCTTGTATATGGCAGGGATGGAATTTGAATGCAGGTTGTAGGACGCTAGAGCCTTTGTGGTTAATGCTGCATTGCTTGTGAGAGCAATTGAAATGGTAACCTCCAGCTACCATCATTCATACTCTTCACTACAGACATCTAGAATTTGTTTCAATTCTTCAAACGAAATTGGTCCTGATCTAGCTTGTCTTAGACTTTCATATATGTTGCTTTGTCTGAGTTAGAAGGCACTTCTCCCCGTTCTTCGCTGAACAATGCCTGCTCAGATTTTAAAACTTGATTAAGGCATCATTTCCTCCGAAGAAAACTTTCTTGATCTCTCTAGCATGGTTGTTTCCCTCCAACATACCGCCATAGTTCTCTCATCACTCAGTATTAATTATTCCAATTCCAAATAGACTATAAGAGAAGACTCTATATCTCTCTTAATTACTGTTACAGGGAATCATGTCCAGTGCCCAGGGTCAGCTGAGAATTGAAACTATATTATGACTATATTCCCTATATCCAAATTTTAAGTAGATACATAGAAGATATTTTTTTTAAAAGACTCAAGTTCATCTCCTAGAGATTAAAACTACAATGTGTAGCCGGGCTTGGGGGCTCAGCCTGTAATCCCGTGCCTTGGGAGGCTGAGGTGAGTGGATTGCCTGAGCCCGCAGGTTCGAGACCCACCTGGGCAGGCGAAGCCTCATCTCTACAATAAATCAAAAAAATTAGCCGGGCATGGTAGCGCACGCCTGTAATTCTGGCTACTCGGAAGGCTGAGGCGGAAGGATCGCCGGAGCCCAGCAGGTCAAGGCTGCGGTGGCCGGGAGCAGCCACTGCACTTCAGTCTGGGCGATCGAGTGGGACTCCAACTCAAAAAAAAAAAAAAAAAAAAAACTACAATGTGTGAGATGAAAAATATACTGTATGGAATTAACAACAGATTAGATACCACCAAAGAAAATATAGGTTAATTTAAAGACATAGCAATATTAACTATCCAAAAGAAAAATTTATAAATAATGTTTACAAATGAAAAGGCTACCAGTGAACTGTGAAATAACTTCACAGAAACAAAGAACAGAGTACTATATGTTCTCACTTATAAGCAGACCTTGAACAATTATCATAATACTATAAGAAAGGGATTGGCAGTAGTGGGAAGCTGCCAGGGGAGTGGAGGTGGGATTGGCAGTTGAGGGAAACTGCTAGGGGAGGGAGGTGCACACCTCATCAACAAGGGTACCCGCATAAACAACGTTTGTATACCTAACCCTGAGTTGTATACCACATCTTTAAAATAAAAAATAATAAATAAATAAATAAATAATTTAAAACTTCACACAGCCTAATATATGAATAATTGGAGGCCCCCAAAGAAAACAAGGAGAAGTACAGAAAAAAAATTTGAAGAGACAATGGTATTATTTTTCCAAATTTGGTGAAACCTACAAACCCACAGATCTGAGCTCAAAGGACTTCTTAGCACAAGAAACATGAAGAAAATGACACCAATGTACATTATAATGAAGCTGCTCAAAATCAGTCATAAAGAGAAAATCTTAAAGGCATCCAGAGGACAAAAAATATCACTTTAGATTCATAAGAACAAAGATAAGGATGACAGTGATTTCCTGTCAGAAACAATACAAGGAAGAAGATGGCAATATCTTTACAGTACTGAAAGGTAAAAAAAAAAAAGCTGTCAGTCTAGAATTCTAAACTCAGCAAAAAAAAAAATTTTTAAAAGATCACATTTTCATACTTACAAAAACTGAAAGGAATTCAGCATTAACAGAGTCACACCAAAAGAGATGTTAAACTAAGTCTTCAGACAGAAATAAAATTATGAAGTTAGAAATATGGATCTATACAAAGGAATAAAGCACAGCAGAAGTTTTTAACTACACGTGTAAATATATTTAAAAATTTTTCTTATTATATAAATCTCTTTAAAAGATAACTGACTTTAAAAAAATAATGTATTATGTGTTTTATGAAACATGTAAAGTAAAAGGTCTGACAATAATAGCATTAAAAAGGAAGAAATGGAAGACTATTGTGAGGGTCTTATACTATACAAGAAGTGGTATTGATGTCACTTAATGGTGAACTGTGATAAATTAAAGATATATATTACAAATGCTAAAGCTACCACTAACATAGCAAAACAATTACACCTCGTAAACTGATTAAAGAGATAAAATGAAATCTAAAAATATACTCAATCCAAAAGTAGTCAGAAAAAAAGAGCAAAAGGTAGCCAGGATCAGCCTAGAGAGAAGACTATAGATATATATATTTCTGTAGTCTTCAGATATATATATTTTTGTAATCTTCTCTCTAGGCTGATCCTGAGGTAACAGTTAAGACTTACCTTAAAGTCTCTAAATTGGTCTGTGTATAGAATTTTATATTGAACAGAAACTCCATGAACAATCGCTTGAACTACTTTCTCACTGACACTCCCTATATCATTTGCTATAGAATTTACCTTACAAATCTCCAATAGTGGATTCGTTCTGTAATCTCCCATCTTTATTCTAGCTCTATACCCAGGTGGCGGAGTACTGCTAGAGAAAATTCCACCTGTGAGGACCAGTGTCAGATTCTTGGCTTTCAATTTCCAGCTGAGCCTTCATCTTCAGGACAACTCATATTCTTCCATGCACAGTCTGCTTTTTCTGCTTGGAGTCCTCACTGAGAATATTCTTCAGAACGTGTATATGACACTACTTCTACTGAGAAACCTTCCCTGGTTCCATCCCAAGCCAGAAGACTTAATCTCTCCAACTTCCAGGTTACTTCTGTATATTATACGTACTGCTATTTTCAGTTTTGTTATATTATATTGGAAATTATATACATAATATTATATGACATCATGTATAATTTCATACACGCGCATACTTGTACATATGTACGTACAAACTTGTCTGCCCTCCTTCGTTCCCTATGCTCCTTGAGAACTAAGTCCTATTTTTCTCCTCCACATTCCCATCAACCAAGACAGTATTTGGCAAAGAATAGGTGCTCCATACATAACTGCCACATTGAAATGCATCGACCATTTTTTTGCTGCTGCCATAGCTACTAGAAATCAGGTACTAAAAAGTGAAACACTAAATATTGACTCCACCCCTCAGTGAGACTACACATAGTAGGTACAATTTTGAAATCTGAGTGGATAATTACCAGGAATCCTGAGTGAAGGGGAGAAATATTCAGCAGAAATAAATCCTTGCTCCAATTTAAAAACAGATGCATTTCCTTTCTTTCCAAAAATTTTCTTAATACATTTTTAAATTTAAATAACTCATTAATTATAACAAACTTTTTTTCCATCGCCCTCACCTCTCATACCACCTCATCTCCAATTTTTTTCTTCTTCTTTTAAGAAAGAAAAAAACCAACCTTACCCAAATCGATGATAGCATCTTATTGGTGACCTTTGCAGTGCCTTATCAGCTAGAGTATCTCATTTCTCCTCCTGAGGGTACAGCAGGCACCTACAGACAATAGGTTCATGTTCAGCCCTCATTAACCCCTCACTGGGCTCAAACTCCTGTTACTCAGTAGTACAGGGGTTAAGAGCATTGGCTATGGAGTTGGGTTGCCTAGGTGTGAATCCTAGACTTAGCATATAATGGTCATTGGCCTTGAACAATTATTTAACCTCTCTATACCTCAGTTTCCTCATAATACTACTTACCTTATAGGATTGTTGAGAGCAATAAATTGATCTAATATACGTAAAGCACTTAGAAAACTACCTGGTGCATGACAAGTAGCCAATGGATGTTAACTGTCGTAATAGGCACTCAATAAATATGCATTAATAAATTAGTGACAGCTCTCCAACAAAAGAAATATACTATGGTTTTAGGCAAAACTAGGTAAGTTCTATATGATTGATCATAGGTATTTGGTACATTTTTCTTCTCTGCTCCCCCCCACCAAAATAATATTTCACAACTCCTAAATTTTGCCATTTAAAAAAAATCATTCTTCTTAATAAGGTCTTTTAACAATTGGGAGTAAATACAACATCATTATCACCATCATTTTTTAATCATTATTGCTATGTTATATCATTTAATTCTTATGAGCTCAGGACTTATTGTTCCTACTTTATAAAAAAAAAAAAAAAGAAAATGGGACACAAGAGGAAACTGCCCAATGGCATAAAGCAAGAAAATGATAGAGCTAGGATTTGAATCCAGGAAATTTAGCCACTGAGCCTGTATTCAGAGGCAACACATCTACCATTCAATCATTCATTCATGAATACTGAGTGCCTTTCATGTATCAGAATCCATGCCAGGTTCCAAACACTTACAGCCTGCCTCATCAAACTAGTGGATAAGAATTAAGTAAATGAGTTAACGCAGATAGAGTACTAGAACTTTTCTTTTTCTAGAAAATTTGATTCTGAAAGTCCATTTGGTGAAAGATCTGAAAGCCTTCTCCCAATCAAGCTAATCGCAAGATTGAAGAAAAGATTTTTTTCTCCTGTTTTATCCTTGAGAAAAGGGAACATGTGGAGTTCCCAAAAGACAGATAAAAAATGTTTGAGCAGGCAATGATTCTTATAAAAATGGAAACATCTGGGCATCAGGTCCCCCTGGTCTAAACCCATCCTCATGCCAAATTCTTTCCCCAGGCAGCTATTTGGAATTCCAGTAATAGTTATCTTTGGTTGACTGACCTGAGAAGCTGGGAGCTGTGAGCACATTCATTTAAAATTAAAAGGAAATTTTTTAAAAAACTAAAATCCTTACTGAACTACTGGTTCTGAAAGACTTCTTAAACTCAAAATCAAGCTCAATTAAATTTCACATCTAGTTCCATTCCATCTCAGCCCTATACTTACATTTTATTCATTTATTATTTATATCGATAATTATTTTTATATTCACAATTTTTATTTCTATTTATTGTTTATTTATAGCTCACTCACCATGCAATATTAACCAGGTTATAATACAGATCCTGATGAAAATGTGGACTTTTTTTCATTTGCCTTTATAAATATTTCAAACCAGTAGCCAAAATGCACAATTCCTCCACTTTCATATAAGCTTCTTGATGTGCTGGGTTATGAAGTACTACAAATTCTTTGCTATGGATTCCAAAAGGAGTGTTTATTATAACTGCCCCCAAACTTCTCTGCTTTTAAGAAGATGATCATACCTAGAAATGATCTAGCACTGATTATATTGCAAATAAGAGCAGGCTTCCTCAAGCTACTTGGAGGATACATAATACTGGTAGACTAGAGAAAACCACTGAGTCACAGACCATATAAAGGAGCCAAATTGGTTTAGAAAGTCTGGTTTGCATCTATCTCCATGTTGTCTCTCAATCTGGTTTAACATACACGATCTAAGCACTACATAGTACCACTACAGAAGTGGAAAATACTGTTCACTTCAGAACAATTACTGAACATCATATTACATTACATTTCATAATTATATGAAAATTATCTGTTTGTACATTTGCTTTCACTTCTACAATGTAAAGTCATTAACACATAGAATATGCATAGTTTTCTGAATGAATGAGTCTGGTAGCTAGCCAAAGACCCAGTCACTAAAAGTGGAGTTATGCCGGGTGTGATTGTCTCAAGCCTATAATCCCACCACTTTGGGAAGCTGAGAAGAGAGGATTGTCTGAGCTCAGGGGGTTGAGACCAGCCTGGGCAACTTGGTGAGGCCTCATCTCTACAATAAATCAAAAAATAAAAATAAAAATAAGCTGGGAGGAGTAGCGTGTACCTATACATCCAGCTACTTGGAAGGCTGAGGTGGAAGAATCACCTGAGCCCAAGCAGGTTGAGGCTGCGGTGGGTGTGAGTATGCCACTGCACTCCAGCCTGGGCAACAGAGTGAGACTCCGACTCAAAAAAATCAAATAAAAAATAAAAATAAAAAGTGGAGTTATATGTATGAATAAATATCTTGGGGGTGGGTCGGAACCTCACAAAAGTTTGTCCTACTCAAAACTGCAAAACTATCTAAAAATAACCTATCCATCCTTCAATGACAATTACCCTGAGACTCTGCACTTGATTGTTCTAATAACAATGTTAGAACTCATTTGAAAAGAACTTAGCATGTGTAGGGCCTATTGCCAAATTCATTGTGGATTTAGAAATATGATGTCACTTAAATTTCACAACATCAATATGAAATATATTCCCCTTCTATTTTCACATAAGGAAACTGCTTGCTTTACAAGTGTTACCTTTTTTACTAAAATATTTGTTGTCCTCAGTAAATAAACAATAAAAAGACAATTCAAGATTGCAAAGAATTCTCATAAGTTATATATGCTATGTCCTTGTTCCTTGGAGAAAGTACAAAATGTACTTTCATTTGGGGTCTGAACTTGTTTGATGTAAGACTTCCATTATGTTTTTGGTCTGTGGACAGTGAGGAATTATTTTATTCTTACTATAAACACACTCACTCTTTCTCTTTAATAAGACTCTTGTTTAACTATCTCCTTCTTAGCCAACTCTTGGTCCACTTTGACTTTTTCATTAGGGAACAGACAGGTAAATGGGAAAATGTTGAGCCCCACAATTATCTTTTCCAGGCAATTTTCACTGAGTTTTACATTAGTCTCAAACCCTTGTTGAACTGATTAGAACATACCATGGCTCATTTTGACACCAGAAAAGTGTACCCTTGCTGGCGTATTCAGCAATTGCAACTGTGCAGTGTACTATTCTAAAAATAACTCTGTTTAAAAACACCTGTATGCAATTTAACCAGGAGTTTAGAAAGGAAGTTTTAATAACAACTATGAATTGATGATTATTTTGGATAATCAGTACCTAGCACTGTACCTGGCATAGGTAGGCCCTCAGTAAATTTTTTTTGAATGAATTAATATTCTATTACCTGTGATTCTAAATATCCCCTGCCAAGGCAGTCTTCTCTTATACTGCTAATCAGAACAAATTCCAATCACAGTCCTATTACATGACCCTTTGATGTAGCAAGTGTGTATAAACAACCAAAAAGGATGTCATTGCTTGAAGGATAAAAGGGGCTGACCAGACAGGCGCATCACATGAGTCACCACAGGGTGGGTGTTCACAGGACCACAAATGGCTTACCCTTTTGGATGAGAGCAGAGAAAAGAGGTTAGAAAATGCATTCCCCATTTCATGGATAGGTGATCCAGTAATTTTTTGCTACCAATCCCCGAGGACAAGTATTAATTAAAAAGGTCATTGCAGAAAAGCTTTCAGGAAAGGACATTAAAATTAGCTATGGGGACCAAACATTTCCAACCCTTTTGTATTCTTTGACTCAAAGTGATTTTTTTCCTCCTATTATAACAATACGCTTACCAAAACCAAGGGATGGTGCTAAGGACAAGATTTTTTCTGCATTGATGGTCTCTTAAAATTAGTACTTTAAATTACGCATATTTAAATACACTGTGGCATGATGTCTTTCCTTCAAGCTGTCACTTCTTCATAATTGACCTTGCGTATTGATAGCCAGATGTGATGTAAAACAGAAAGCATTATCTTATATTCAGTCACAAGTAAAATATTTCAAAGAGAAGATTCCATTTCTAAGTTTTAAAAAACCTTATGTACAGCTATAAACATTGATTTATTCTCTTTTCTCTAATGACAAAAGCTAAATTAGTCTAAAAATTATGAGTAGTGCATTTGGAGAGCACCCCTGTGTTATAACCACCCCACCTCTTTAATCAATTTGCCATTCCAAAGTGGAAAATGATTTAGGAAAAGCTGTCAAACAGAAGAGAAAGAAAATCTCCTCCAGATAAGTTATGAAGAAATCTGCTTTCTTGAATCCCTAACATTTAAACTGTCCACAGAGATTTAGAAATGAAGGAGGGGGAGGCCGGGGGCAGGGTGGAAGGTTGGAGCCAAGAGTGGAAGCTGTAAAGAGAGACTAACTTGGACCGGGGCACCGTCCAGCGTGGAAGAAGAATAGGAAGTTACACGGTGAAAAATCAAGAGAAAGAGAAACAGACAGGTGGCAGAAAGAACAAGTATGAGACACGGGCATGAGTGAAGGAAGAAGACAAAGGGGAACATGAAAAGTAGAGAAAAAGACAAAGAGGAGTGCAGAAGAGGTCATGGGGAGAGGGAGGACGGAGAGCCCGCAGGGAAGAATGAAAAGAAGAGAAACTGAGAGAGAAGAGGAACAGTCCCTCATCACCAGCGCTGCCTTCTTCATCCTCGTCTCTTTTTTTTTCCGATGGCACACTGACAGAAGATTAATTCAAGTCAGCTGCTGAAAATAATTATTGCATTATGGGAGCAGTAATCATTATTTAGAACATGATTAAATATGTCTGCACCTATTGACTCTGCCTATGATTTATGTATTTGTTTAGTCAATAGTCTAATGTAAATGATGTAATTAATTATAGATGGTGGTGTCAGGTCATTGGTGAAAACAATCTGAGGAGAACAAGGGCTCTGTTTTTTTCATGACAGATGCAGGCGGGGGTGGGCTGAGTTGAGGGAATTCCAGGGGAACTTTTTCACGTGTGAATGGCGGCTGGGATCTCAATTTGCATGTTGTCTTTCTCTTGTTCAGCCTTCGTTTAGAAATGGAAATAACTTGTTAAGCAAAGGGGAAGGGAGCACATGGTTGCCAGGAGGACACCTGGGACTTGGGCGGGTGAGTAGGTGAAGAGCCAGCTGCTCCCTAACACAGGGGAGCGTGGCACCATCATTTACCGCTTCATAAAATTAAATGTTTTCCAAATTAAATCAGTAGGCAGTGTGCAGGAGGCCTAGTATCTCTAATAACAATTTTTCAATCAATATGAGGGGCCTTGCCGATGTGAAATCTGAGCTGAGCAAGTTGGGATGGGCTGGGGAGGGGTGTCGGGGGAGGGCGAGGGAGAGGAGGTGGAAACAAGGTTTGAGTTCCGAAGCTTTCAATCAAACCCAAGGTTTAAAAAATATATAGATATCTATGCATGGTGGATTTGCCATCACTGTGAGTCTATTCCCCACAGATTTTTCTCTTAACTGATAATTCGGTCAGTCACATTCCTCAGAGGGAGGTCATAGGTCACCCCAGCCCCTGTCAGGCCTCAGAGAAACCATTTCCATTTTAATGCCACAGCTATAATCTATCAAAGATGTGATGTACAAGATACAATGAATTTAAGTGGTCTTCATATATCACTGAGCTTTCATGCCTTCACCTGGGTAATAGTCTGAATTACTCTCCCTACCTCACAATCTGTCACCCCCAGTAAAATAACTGCCATGCCGGTGTTAATGGCAGATTTGTCCAAATTGGGGCCACAGTAGCCAAAGTCATTCTACATCATAAACTTTAGCATTCAGTGCTTAGCCTGGAAAGGGCCCACAGCTTAAAATCCTTCTGGAAATAATTCTGTGGAGAGGCTCTACTCGTGTTTTTATTTATAAAAGCAACTAAAATAAATCTAGCCGGGACTGCACACAGCCTGCCTTCTCCATTCTCTGTATCTGGTCCTCTCTCTCTCTCCCAAACCCATCTAATCTGGCTGTCACTTTCCCCTGAAAGGTATCTAATAGACACAGTTCCCTTCCTTAGACAATAAACATAGCAGAGTTCAGAAGACTCAGTTTACAGTTAGTGACCTTCTCTGCAACTCAACTATTAACCCTTCTTATTTTACCAGCAAGTAGTAAAAGTCCTATGTTGCCAACACATGTATGTCTCCCACCTAAACTCTTCCTGGCTGTGAGACTAGTGTACTGCCAAAACCTCCAGTGATATAGGACTCAAGTGCCCCCCTTATTCAAGTAGGTTCATGGATCCCTCTCTGTTTCTAGCCCTTTCCCCAATTCCAACATCCAAATTACTATTCTATTCACAAGCGTCAGGTCAAATGGTTTTTTTTAAAAAAAAAAAAAAAAAGTACTAGATCAAGAGGTAGAAGACTGGTTTGGACCTACTGTCGGAGACTTAGCAATAGTTATTATACAGATATGATATCTCTTCCAGAGAATATATCTCTCCCAACCCAGACATTAGCAATGCTACCCATAAATCCATATAATAGAAAATATTGTATAATGGTCGATCATTGAGGTACTAAAACTTCTTGGTCAAAACCAAGAAAGAGTTAGACAGTAGATCAATGCTTATACACACTCATGGCACCCAAGTTTCGTATAAACATAACGGTGTATCACCTATGTATAAGAAACTCAAAAGTTTTTAGATGTATTGAGAGAGGATCTTGGTTTCTGTGTATTACTCTCACACTATAAGGATATTCGAAGTGAAATCTTATAAAACATTAAGAATCTTCAAGGAAAGAGCAGTCTTGTTTTGTTCACAAGTCACCTAGTACCAGAGTTATCCAATGCTTATAATTAATCACAGATAAACATATAAAGAGTGTTTGTTTCTCAGAAGGCTCTCTGCTCTAAAGTTGTTTATAACTTTTCTGTACCTTACTCTTTATATACGAAAATGGGGGCCATTAAGACTTACATTTTAACTCTCAAGGTTATGATAAGGATTATTGAAGTACAGTTTATAAAATATCTTGGACCACTCACTCCGCAGGTTAAGGATTTCTAAAAATGGAGGCAAAGCTGTCTAGAAAGCTGATGACTTGGTTAAAAGACTCAAAAAGTCGATAAATTGAAATTATTTAGGAAAGGTTCAGATAGAACATGGAGCCACAATTATTCCTTCAGGTTTCAGACCACTTGTGTTTAGCACTAACAAAAGAGTCTTGTCCTCTTCTTTCTGATAATGCTCTCATTAAGATAAACAGTATATTATTAATGCTGAGGGTTTCTCCAGCAGGCTCTGTTTGCTTCCACTTTATCTGAGCTCCTCTGCAGTGAATTATAAACTAAGGAGATGTAAATTAGAAATATGCTCCCAGCTAGTCAAAGTCAATGTAAGACCTTAACTTCAGCTGGAAAGAAACTGTAGTAAAATGAGGTTGAAAGAAAAAATGTTCCTTCTACCAATGTTCTCGAACTCACCATGGATCAGACTTTACTGGACTCTCCAATGTGTTCATAAAGTGTGGTTTTAAGCACACGCATACAAACATGTGTCATGAAGAGATTGTCCCACTCCAACAGAGGAACACTCCAGCAGCCCCCTGAAAAGAGAGCCCATCCCATCGATATAAGTATCCCAGGTCATCACTTTCTCATAATTTTGCATGTCTTTTGGCCTGAAAGACTATTTGGACTGTTATAGATATAAAAAGGATTTAATCTGATTCTCATCTAAAAAAAAAAAAAAACCTAAAACTTGCTCAAAGAATTCCAAAATAAATAAATAAATAAACTTTTTGGTTCAAATGCACCACCTGAATTTACTAAGTAATTAGCTTCACTTCCCTAAAATAGATAGAACTGAACAAAGAGAAAGCAAACTGTACAGCCCGATATTTAGAAATTCAAAATAGATGCCCCAAAAAGGGAATAAAAATATCCATCTAGAACGTGCCTTTTTGTCTCCCTCCCTCATCATCCCCCTAAAAAGACAAGCTTTAGAAAGATAATGGTGTGTGTGCACTGATAACACTCAGATTTCCTAAAGTTGTTTTTCCTGTGGGAAAATACTTACCTTGTAAAACAGGATGGCAAGGTTGAGCTGGCCCTATGTTTGCACACTTGCACAATTTACAAAGTTCTTCTCAGTAATTCAGAATCAAAGCAGCAAAAGTCCTGCCCCCTCTCATTCCCCACAGTTTTTAGCTAGGGCCAGAGTTTTGCACTCGTTCAGAATGCTTGGATATATCCCTTCAATCAGTGTTTCTCCAACTTCAATGTTCATAAAATAGTACTGTCAGGTAAAAGACAGGATGCTCAGTTTCATTTGCATTTCAGGTAAACAACAAATAGATTTTTAGTGTAAGTATGTTCAAATACTGCCTGGGATATACTCACGCTTTTCAAATGCTGTTTATCTGAAATTCAAATTTAACTGAGTGTCCTGGGGTTTTTGTTTGTTTGCTTGCTTGCTTTTTGTGCTTTGTTTTGTTTGTTATATCTGATAGCCCTAGAATTACCAGGGATTTTACAATGTAGATTTTCTGTTCTCATACTCCATAGATTTAGATTTGATAGTTCTCTTTTAGGATCAGGAAATCTTATTTTTTTAAGTAAGCACCCTGAATGATTTCAGTGCAGACAGACTTGAACCACTTTGAGAAATACTTCTTAGGTGATAGAACGTCCCCTGATGTACCTTCATATATCAGCAGCAAAATGTTTTGAATTTGAAGATGCCAGTTATTGTACCTTTACCATGGGAAGTCTAATATGTGTGCCTCCCCCCTTCTAAAATCCCAAAGATAGATAGAGTCCTTGATCACCCAGAGGGGATAAGCACAAACAATATGAATTTCTGTCAAGGGATAGATGGAGCCTATTACCTCTTTCTTGTAATTTTCCTTTTTTCACATATAGAATAAACTGATTTCTGTTGCTGTATTTCTTTTGCAACTTGGGTATTATTTCCAATAAATTGAATCCCTTCCATGTTTGACATATTACACTGATCTATGACTTTGCTTTCATTTTGTCCTGTTAACTAGAAACCCACTTCATCATGAAATATGTTCCTCACACTTTTCTCCATAGTGGGTAAAAACATTGATAAAGCATCATAAATTGTAGGTCATTTCTCAAATGTTTCCTCTTACAGTGAGGATTGGGAAAAGGAAAAGTAAGTACTGATCAATGGACACTTGATAAAATTTATGCCGAATGTATAGACAGAAAAGCAATGTGTATTAGAAGCCACATAGAAGACACATGCTTCACACCCAGATTTCATTTTTTGTTTGTTTCTTTGTTTTTTGAGTCAGAGTCTCACTCTGTCGCCCAAGGCTAGAGTACAGTGGCACACTCACAGCCACCACAGTCTCAACCTGCTGGGCTCAGGTGATCCTTCTGCCTCAGCCTTCCACATAGCTGGAACCACAGGTACGTGCCACCACACCAGGCTAATTTTTTCACTTATTGTAGAGATGAGGGCTCGCCAAGTTCCCGAGTCTGGTCTCGAACCCATGGGCTCAGGCAATCCTCTCACCTCTGCCTCCCACAGTACTGGGATTATAGGCGTGAGCCACTGCACCTGGCCCAGATTTCATTTTTTACTCCACAATACTAAAGGAAATTCAACCTTTCTCTCTCTAGCAAGTCAGTCCTGCCTCAAAAATAAATTAATTGGTGGAAACTTCTAACAGTTATTTTGCCTGCAACCTACCTAGATAATATACCTAACTAAGGTCATAGGTAATATAGCTAAGCCATCAGATAGCTATCCAGTCCTCCTCTTTATTCTATGTAAATCTTGGGTACACAGAGTTACTTAAAGCCTATTTTGGATGAGACGTGTCACCCAAAAAACCCCACTGGTCTCAACACACATAATATCACCAATATACTTAGGTATGCTGATTTACTGTGTGCCAGAAAATCTCCCAGGCATTCTACAAGCATTTTCTCAAGGAGGACATTGCAGCAACATTTTACACCAATGAGGAATTAGTGATCTATGATCTAACTCAGACCACAAGGTAAGGGACGGATAGAGTAAGAGACAAGAAAAGAAGAGGAGCTAAAAAAAGTGGGGAGAGAAGGATGACGCCCTTTAAAATCTATTTTGATTAGATGGTCTTCCAGTATTCTTTCGCCAAAATGCCCTGTATAACATCAAATGTCTAAGATCCTTGAATAGTCCAAGTAATTGATGCCTTTTTTGCCATGGCGCAATATTCACTTGAACAGCTTTTCTTCCCTTGAAGCTATGCCTTAGTAAAATTAACATGTTCTCTATAAATAAATTCAGCAATGAAAATAAGCACTCGCCAACACGCCCTGGTAATACATAGCTTAGAGTCCTCTAATCCCAGCTGCAGTGTTTAGAATTGCAGAAGCCTTCAGGCAAGAGGCTAAATATCCCTCTGCCAAGTCTTCTCAGTCACATATTGAGGAAAATGAACCTGCCTCTCAGGACTGGTATGAAGAATAGCTTATAAAAATGAGTGCGAAACCCTTTGCAAATACCAAATGCTATATGAATGCTAAGTAATAATAAAGATCTGTATGAATGCAGCGATGCAGCCCAACCTCCGGGTGCTTTTTCAAACTGGACACCAACCATTTAAGATTCATCCATCATTCACCTTCGGGCATCCCTTTCCTTATGAAAAAAAATAAAATAAAATGGGCTGTCTGCATTGCAAGGAAATGGAAAAATTGAATTTCAAAGCATATAAGCCCTCATACCTTGACCATTTGAAGTAATGGGCTCTGCTGTTTAGTTAATGAAGATAACGTCCATGTAGTAATAAAGTCATGGACTGATATTTTTATCAATGATCATTATGGCTTTGTTTCCTCCTCAGAAGACATGAGATTCTAGCTCCAAGTAGATTTCTAAGACACTGTCAAGCTGATGGGACACAGCCAACATCACAGTGTATGTACGGTCATTGTGTCTGTCCCCAACTCCTCCAAGAAGTCGCTTGTCAGTAACCCCCAAGCACCGTCTGTCTATATGTTGTAAGACAGGGAGGGGAAGAATTACGGTGTTCACGAGCAACATGACAATGATGACTGCCATCCTGCAGTCCCTGGCAGCAAGAAGGATAGAAAAAGGAGAGAGAAAGAAAAAGCTCCTCTCCAGCAAACCATTTCCTCCCAAGACATGATTCACTAACATTTGATTTGACAAGTTGTAGGCACTTCTAACATTATTTTTTTCCCCTTTGCTGTTCATTTGGGGAGCAAAGATTTATTGCCGCTCCTGAAAAGGACCAGGGATGCACTGGAAATAAGAATCAATAGTTGTTGTTTTTTTTTCTTCCATTGCCCATCTTTGTAGAAAAAGAACCACCTCTTGACTAGGTTCTTAATTCTTTTGATTTCCAGAATACAGTGACTCCTTCTCTACCAGATTAAATGAAATTCAAAAACAGAAGCACACAGTAGTCATGTTGTGGAGAAAAGAAGCGATCCATTTGAAAGTCAAATATTGTCCCCATGTGAAGATTCCCTGCCACACGAAGTCAGTAGCCCCTGTCACCAGATTGTCCTACTCTTTAAATGTAGTGTGCATGAATCTGCTGAGCATATGAGCTGCATTGTACATGGCTTTGTACCAAATGTACCCTTTAAAAAAAACCTATATGTAAGATTTCATTTATAAAATGCCAAGTAATTACTGTTTAATAAAACAAAGGGAAAGAGGCGGGTCCTCGCTCACCCAGATTTTGCCAGATATCCGATGACGTCGGATACCTGGCAAAAAAAAAACTGAGCCAGGAAAGCTGAGACTGGGCTGCAACAAGTTTTACTCCTGGGTACAAAAGCAGAACATAGCATCTATTTCCTCCCTGGGGCAAAGAAAGTGGATCCAAAGAGGAGCAGGTAAAGTCTGCATAGGCACAGTGTATGAAACTCATTTTTATGAGTGCTAGCATGCTCTTTTGCTGCTCAGATAGGTATGATCTCTTTCTATATGCATATCATATGCATATACATCTTTTCCAGCAGTCTTAGCTCTGGCTGTTAAAATGGCCGGGAGCCTCTCAGCATTTCCATTACAAAATCTGATTTTCAGGGATTTATAACTACACTGAAGATTTCCCTCAGAGTGAGGCAAGAACCCACCAGGTCTCAGTTCAAAGCACAATTTTGCTTTCAGTTTTCTGAGAAGTTTGGTTTGGTCATTATCAAGTTATGGAAATGAAAAAATAAATAAGTCAAAGCCTATGGGAATAAGGTTTTCTTCTTTTTTTTTTTTAAACTCCCCGTGAAGCTTTCAAATAGCTTGGTTATCTGAAATGACATTTAGTCCAAAATATGGATTTCTTTCTTAAAATGGCTGCAACTTTGACATTTAAAGATTGGTTATTACACATGCATAGAAGCTGCTTCCCCAAAAGATACTTGGCAGTACTGTGCAATATGGTATGTATCATGCATACTTAATGCCCACTTGCCAATGACCCTTTCCTATTGCTGGACTGAAGAAATGGCTTTTAACAGGAATGACAAATATATAACCAATTCAATTATTGCTTTATTATATTGCACTCATTAAAGATTGCCTGAAGAGTAGCATAGATTGTGCAAAAATTACTTAATTTCATGCATCATTCTAAAAGTAATTATTTACTTCCAAATTAATATTGGCTGAAAGACCTTAAATCCCCTGCCACGGAGGACTTCTGGAAAACATTATGGTGATTCTTTATAAGGTCCAGAGATATAAAAGAAAATAATTAAGATCAGGATAATGCTTAATAAGCATTCACAGAAAGCACCATTATGTTTTCACACAAAGATGCAATAATATTCCACATGCTCCAAAATGTATTTCCAAACACACAGATTTCAGTCAAGTCTAAATAGGTTCATTGAAAAAAAGAATTCATTGTGACTCTCAGCTACACAGTATTTCTTTCTCTTGATGAAAAAAACATATGCTATACACTTGTAAAAGTACATATATACAAGATGTATTTGCAAAGTATGATCATAAAGCTTTTGCACAATCATTTGAATATTATCACTATAACAATTCCACATTCTTTTGAGAGCAGACAAACTTATTAGAAACAAAGACGTTACCAGACAAGACTTGTGCATGAAACTGGCATACGAGTTTTGGTTTGACCACAGGCTGATGACACTGAGGTGTTTCTCCTTTCTTATTTTTTTCCACAAACCATAAGCCGCCCAAGCTGAAAGCAACATAAAAGGAAGTGTTAAAAATGTTCTGTGCAATGGACGCATGATTGAAATGTGTGACAGTTTTTGATTAATGCAATAAATACTTATCATATGCCTACCGCAGGCCAAACACTGAGCTCAGTTTAATGATCATGAAGATACTAGTCATGTCCTCAAAATTCTCATGGTCTAAACTTTGATTTTTTAAGTTAGTATTCAGCTTTAATCATATTTATGTCTAGTTATTAATATATACTCATGAAACTATGAAAGTAAAAGCCAAACAGAAGACATTTCTGTTCCTGTCTCAACAAATTGAATGAGTGAGTCTTTGAGAGGGTGGGGACATGGAAGAAAAGTGCCTGTGGCATGAGTCAAATACCAGTCAAAAAATACCCAAGGTTTTTTCAGCTCTCTGAATTTCTTAGGAAAAAAAAATACCCCTCACAAGAATCTGTTCAACTGCTTGACCACAACACAATTGATAAAAGTGATATATAATTGAAGAATTTTCTAGTCACAATGCATTTTCACACACTTTTCCCCACGTGATCTTCATAATAACTCTGAAATAGGCATGGTGTGTGTATTTATTCTTATTTTTTAGATAAATAAACTGACATTGGAAGAGGTTAACCACGCAGTTGGGAAGTGATATTTTTGAGACCAATCAGGACTATAGAAACAGTAAGAAAGAATACTAATGAGACTTCCCATGCACACTTTTCTGAAGTTTAGATTGTCAATAAATCTTTTCAAAATTCCAACAAATGTTATGTTTTTGTTTATTCCATGTGATAGCTGAGACTTTCATTTACTGTTGCAATTACATCAGCCAAAACGTGACACAGTCAATATTTCTGATGATTGTGAATACTAGAAGAGTAGTCATCAGTTTAATGTCATGGTAAAAACTGCTTAGGCATTACAACAACAAAAAATATAGGTCAACTTGACTGTCATCTGACTTTTTCTGCCATCAAAGAAAATTAAGACCAAAATATTCGCTATTGAGGAAAAGGGGGTGTGGGAGCGCTTGCAGCATGCAGAAAAACTATCTACACAGAGACAAAAAATGCTGTTGATAATGTGTCAAATCTCCATTTGACTCTGCCTGTGTCTGTCATCACTAAAGTGCACAGCACAATAAAACTGATGCAATGAGTTAAAATAATGAAAATGATCCATTCACCCCTGACTTTTTTCTTTTAGTTTTGCTCTCCAATCTGTAAGACTAAAGGCAGGTTACTTATTTCTCTAGGAAGGACACTTGGCTGTCTTGTGCATCTAACATACACAGAAATGGATTGAACATAGGCATACCAAGAGTGTGGTTCATAGGAGAGAATGCAGAGCATTGAAAAGAGCACGAGACGTACAGCCAGAACTTGGGACTCTAGACGTCTTCCCATCACTTGCTGTATGACCTTGATCAAATCACCTCTCGGCCTTGGTTTCCCTGTGGGGGGAGAAATAAAATGTGAATAATAAAAATATTCTGCTATCTCACGGGCGTAACAAAAGGGAAAGCACTTTGTAAACTACACAAAGCACTGTACACTTATGAGGTATCGTTTTCAAGGTATTATTATTTTCATGACCACAGGGGAATTTTTTTTTTTATTTTAAATGTAGGTTTTTAAATGCCTGAGAAAATGGGGCAGTCACAGAACCATGACTTTAAACAAACTTTATTTGGGCGCATGACTGACTGGCAATTGTGTGCAATCATTTTAGCTGTCACAGGCTCAGAGAAATGTGGGCGAGCTCTTCCATGAAATGTTTATATTTCATAAACAAAATGATGTGCTTAACAGTCAGAGCGATGGGTGGGTTCCGGCTAATGCATTTTCCAATGTGTGAGGCAGATTATTAATGCGCTCCAGTAGCTGTTAATTTCAGTTTGCCGGAATGATTTATGGGGAGGTAAAGGAGAGAGACATAATCTAATTGAGATCAGAATCACTGTTCTAGCAGCCAAGCACCAGCATGGACCCTCGGCACGGCAGAATGATTAATATCTAATAAGCAAATAATCCGTTAAATTATTATAAACATTACTTTTGACAACTCTTTTGTTGGCAAATGAAAGAGGAGAAAAAAGAAAAAGGAAACAAAAGATGTGAAAATCACCACATTCACTAATGATTGTGGAAAGGTAGATTTTGTCAGAGCAAGGGTGATGGATGTTATGATGGGCTTGACTACTATGATCAATTTTAAGTACACTAGGGGGACATTTTTACCATAATATGAATGACAATGGAATGCCTGGAGCAAGATCACTCTTCAGATGCAGAATTAAAGAACACTCATTCATGAAGTTCCTCTGATCACACCTTATCATTCTCCAGCTAGTAAGTAGACCAGTCCCTTGCCATTGGGAAGGTCATCAGATCTAGCGCCCACATGAAGAGGTCAACAGCCATTCTTTCACCAGCTCCTTTTAGTTTTTTCCATTCCTTTGATTGTTATTATTTTAATGTGGTAAGATACACAGAACATTTACTTACCATTTTAACCGTTCTTAAGCGTACAGTTCAGAGGTAAGCACACATTCTCGTTGTAATGCCACCATCGCCATCAACCATATCCAAACCTTTCAAGTTCCCAGGTTGAAACTCTGTACCCATCAAGGCCAGTTCTCCATTCCCTGCCTCCCAGCCACTGGCAACAGCCATTCTATTGTATGTCTCTATGAATTTGATTCTTCCAGGTAACTCACATAAGTGGAGCCATCAAGTATTTATCCTTTTGTGATAAACATATTAACATCACATCTTCAATGTTCATTCATGTTGTTGTGAGTCTCAGAAATTCCTTTCTTTCTAAGGTTGAATAATGTTCCATCGTAAACCATATTTGTTTATCCATTCTTCTGTCAATGAACAATTGGATTGCTTCCACCCTTCGGCTACTGTGAATAATGCTGTCTCAAAGATGGGTGTACACAAATATCTATTCAAATTCCCACTTTCAATTATTTGGGGTGTGTACCCAGAAGCCGAATTATTGGATCATATGGTAATTCCATTTTAATTTTTTAAGAAATCGCAACACGTTTCTCCACAGTGGCTGCATTAATTTTGCCTTCCCACCAGAAGCGTAAAAGGGTTCGAGTTTCCTCACATCCTCACCAACACTTGTTATTTTCTTTTATTTTATTAATATAATAACCATGCTAATGGGTATAAAGCAATTTTTAAAAAATAGTTCAAGTTATCTATTCTAGCTGTGTTATCTCCAAAGGATCCAGTTGAAGTTCTTTTCAGCCTTGGGCTTGCTCAGAAACTTTTATCTTGTCTGTAGTTTAACATAAATCTGATATCTACTTTACAATAAGCCTAGAGCCAGTGGGTATGCATCATCTAGCTGAGGAGGCAGGACCACACTGGAATTAGTGACGAACAGCTGAAGGGGCCACTAGACGGCTCAGTGGGTATGTGTGCCTTTGAGTGGGACATGCAAATGGAACCTCTTTCACTACAACCTAGAAATTCCCAGCTATGCTGTGAGAGGAATTCATGCACCCCTCAATCCTTATTTCACCTTCCTCTGCTGCTTCTTTAAAAATTCCCCTTGGACATCCTTCTGTCCAAGATTACTCACGATAGATTGAAGCAGGGTACCACTGCTTATTCTACCTTCGGCTCCTCACTTCTCCCTTCTCTATCCATCCTTCTCAAAGTTGTCTTTAATATTATTATTATTGATCCAATAAACCTCTGCAAGAATTTGTTCCAGTGTTGTTGCTGTTTTTCTCTTACTGAACATAAAAGACCACAAATCTAAATCAATAGTCTACCATGGCAAAACAATTAACTCCTCAGTACATGAGTGTAAAGCATCTAAGCCTAGTAGGAGCAACCCGGACTGAAAGCTCTAACCAGGGTTAGGCCTTGGTAGCTCTAACTTCTTGTCCACATTCTATTATTAACACTCTCCGGAGGCGTGGACTAAGTCCTATTCCTCCTCTTTGCCTTTGTTTATTCTTCCATAAAGTGGGAACAACAGAATTGCATTGATTATGTTGAGATCTAACCCAGAGACTGCAGCCAACTTTGAGACTTCAAAATGCCTCTAATTTACATTATAATTAGCATTAAAGCTAATGTTAGTAATCCAAGAACTTATTCGCTCAGGGGAAACAGTCATAGATATAGGATAATGGAAAATCAATAAGAAACGAGCAACTAACTATTTGGACCTGATCTTATATAGAATGTACTTATCCCTTCTTGATCATCATAAGGTCACCATAGAATGCCTAGATAAGTAATACTCCCAAAAAGTATTAAAAGTGCATAGAATTATTTACTATCAAGTTAGTTTGTCTTCAATTAGCTTATTAAATTTTGAAATTGACAGTGCAGGAATCTTCAGGCATTTCTCAAATATTATGTGGATATATGCTTTAGAGATAGTACCAGAATATTATAACAGTGAATTTTAACTTCTTTTCCTGGAATCCATAAAATAAGATGCATCTCTTTGAAAACTGCAGAAGAGGGTGTATCTTCTTTGCACTCAAATTCCACATTGCACAAACAAAAATGGTTCTAAATTCTTTCAAAGAGCATTTCTCTTAAGAAATGTGTTCAAAGCCCTCTAGATGTGCATTTAGGAAGCCATCCAAAAGGGTAGCTAAACTTCTAGGATAACCAAACTTCTAACCAAACTTTCTAGATTCTAGAAGATCTCTCCATTTCCACTTCACATGTCTAACCCTCATTCCTCAGTACAGGGAAACATCCTCTTCTAGCAGTCACTAAAAGATCGGAAAGAATATTCAGACATTCCCAACCATAGCCTTGATATTACTTGTTGATTCTTGAAAAAAACACTCCATCTAAAGACCAGACTAGCTACCATAAAATTCTAAAGGTATCTACTTTGCAGAAGCTTAGGAGTGTCCTTCCCCAAAGTATCTGAAGAATGCTATAAAATTTAGACCTTAAAGATACTTCTAAAACTAGTTTACAGATGCAGAAAATACGGCCCAGAGAGATCTCAAAGCTTACTGGTGAGAGAGCCAAAACTACAAACAAGATATCGTAAGTCTCAATCCATAAATCTTTCCTCTCCTCCACATTGTTTCCTTGGCAATTCTAGCTAAGTGTCACTGATTACTGCTTTTTCTTGTTCATTCAACAAATTTCACTGACGCAAATAGAACACATTTGAACTCGTTCATTCATTGAACACTTAGCACGTGCCACACACTTTGCTAGGCATCAGGGCTAGAGCATGTGTAAGATAATTTCCTGCCCTCATGAGTTTACACTTCAGTAAGAAAGGAATTCAGCAATTAAATAAAATGTTAAAATATGCTTATAAATCATAAGTGCTATGAAGGGAACAGAGTGATGAGATAGTCACTATAGGAGGCTAATATACAAGGGGGAACCCCCGAAAAAACCAGAATTATCTTTTGGAGGTTGGGCCCCTTGTACAGGCTTCCTCTGCCAAATAAGTGTCCTAGGAACTCACTGGTATCCATGTACCAGCTAGCATTGTTTTAAGAGGCTTCCCTTGGCTTCAGTGGATCTTTTTTGGAGATTTTTTTAAGTGCATTTGCCTATTTCATGATGGGTGATTTACGAGCACACCTGCCCACACCACTCTGAGTGTTCAGCAGTTTTTTGCCAAAAATGGCATGATCCCCATGCCCCACTCTCCCTATTCACCTGATCTCTCCCTGAGTGACTTTTTTTTGTTGTTGTTTCTCTGATGCAAAAAGTCCTCAGAAGTAAAAAGGTGAAACAAAAAAATGGCAGAAGCACCAAAAGGCATCAAAATGGACAAGTTCAAAAACTGTTTTGAGCAGTGGAAAAAACGTCTTGATAGGTGTATTGCATCCAGTGGAGAGTACTTTGATGGCAAATGAAGTTTATTTATTTTTTTTAGCAAAGTTTTAAAACAAGTTTATTAGAAAAAGAAGAGAGGAAAGAAAGGAAGACATGCCAAAGCTGGCATGGGCAAGAGAAACCGCCATGACTAAGGTTTCAACATGTAAGAATAAATACACCATTTTTTATAAATAAATTCCAGTATTTTGGGGGTCCTCCCTTGTGCATTGGGTGATCTGACAAAAGCTCCCTGAGTAGGTGCCATCTGAGCTGAAGGTGAAGTGTGAAGATATGCCAACACATAGAGCTGGGAAAGAGCATTGCAGGTTGAGGAGATAGCATGCAGGAAAGCCTTGTGGCACAAAAGGGTTCGGTTGGTCAGAGGACCAGAGAAGAGGACCAGTGGGTTACTGTGAGAAAAGTAGGAAGGAGGTCAAAAATGAGGTGTCAGAAAGAGACTGGAGCAAGATCACCTGGGACCTTGAGGCCATTAGACAGGGTTTGGTTTTATTTGAAGAGGAATGAGAAATCACTGAAGGCTTTTAAAAGGAGGCTAATGTAATCCACATTTGACTTTTAAAAGACCACTCATGACAACAGCCAGGTGTAGGAGGGATTGTAAAGGAAAGAGTGTGGAACCAGGAGGACAAGACAGAAAGCTACAGCAATGTCCAGGTAAAAAGGACAGATTCGGGACTTGGGTGATGGCAGTAGAGTAAAAAGAAATGAATGAGTTCCATGTATGTGTAGGAAGTAGGGCCAATAGGAAATGGTGATGAATAATATAAAAAGTGTGGCCAGGTGTGATGGCTCTTGCCTGTAACCCCAACACTTTGGGAGGATTGCTTGAGTCCAGAATTTGCAACCAGGCTAGACAACATAGCTAGACTTCATCTTCACCCCCCAAAAATAATAATAATAATCAAAAAATGAACCAGGTGTGGTGGTGTGTGCCTGTATTCCCAGCCACTCAGGAGACTGAGGTGGAAGGATTGCCCAGGCCCAGGAGGTAAAGGCTGCCTTGAGCCATGATCATCATGATCATGCTACCACACTCCAGCCTGGGCATCACAGTGAGACCTCCAATTCAAAAAGAAAAGTGTGCAGGAAATTGAGATAGTAACTCAGTTACTGCCATGAGATAGTGGTAGTGATAACAAGGTGAGAAATTTTGCTCTCATTTTGTTACATCACCTCATAGTAAGGTCTATAAGGATATATTTCTTTGTAAACCTAAGGGCACAACTAGAAATTAGAAATATCTTTGATGCCTCTAAGAAAACCAACTAAAGAGGTTCATCCATCTCTCCTTGTGCTAAGCGTGATCCCCATCAATACTAAAAAGAATGGAGAAACATGTCCCTGCATTAATTACAAAACATTGATTACCATCAGCTTACTTTGGCGACTCCACACACCCCCACTCCAGAGCTCTCCATTTGCGTACAAAATAGCTAGTGATTCACTTGCTAAGAACTTCAGAGCGCCTACAATCTTGTTTAGATACACTAGAAAGAATGAGTGGGAAAGAGAATTCTGGACAAAAAGTGCACTTTTAAGTATCAATGTATAGCACACTGTCTATCGTTTAACACTTTGAAGCAAACATCCATAGTTTACTGCCTATTTCAAAGCTGCATATCTAAATGACAATTTGTTCATTTCCTCCACATAATCCAAATATTCCTAGCCTCTGAAAAGTATTCTATGGTACTTCTAAAAGCAACACAGCCTTAAACACAGGAACATTAAGAAGACATTTACTTTTGTAAAAAAAAGGGAGAGGGGGATAAAAACGTTGGAATCTCTAACAGAGAGACAGTGTGTTGGCAAAGATTATTATGCCACTCCTGGAATGCAATAAAACTAGAGAAAAGTAAAACACTCCCACTGATCAAGCCAGCTATGGCTTTATAGAGTCTGTGGTCAGGTCCCGAACCCTTCCACTATTTTAGTACAGATGGAATAGAAAACATGGTTAACTACATCTTGACTTTCATTCCTGAGTAATATCCCAAATTCTTTGTTTTAATATATATATATATATTACTTATTTTATTTTATTTTTTATTTTTGAGGTGGAGTCTCACTCTGTCGCCCAGACTGGAGTGCAATGGCACACTCCCGGCCACCACAACCTCGACCTGCTGGGCTCCGACAATCCTTCTGCCTCAGCCTTCCAAGTAGCTGGAACTACAGCCGTGCACTACCACACCTAGCTAATTTTTTATTTATTGTAGAGATGAGGTCTCGCCAGGTTGCCCAGGCGGGTCTCGAACCCGTGGGCTCAGGCAATCCACTCACCTCAGCTTCCCAAAGCGCTGGGATTACAGGCTGAGCCACCGAGCCCGGCCCAAGTTCTAAAACCAGTGTCTGTGGCAGAGTATCCATCTACAGCTCTCACTGGGAAACTGAGTGGCCTGCCTTTTCCCCTTAAGACACACAAAGATGCCTGAATTACCGGAAGTAAGCATCCAAACAGATAAACAGCCTAATTCCCAACCATAGCAATGACCCAGTATCCAGATGAAAGACTGCATAAAGGCAGAACTTCTCTAAACTTTTCTTATTTCCATGGACTCCTTTTTCCAAAAGCCAGTTTAAATGTGTTCACTAAACTCATTTGTGCATCGCTTGACAGCTAAGCCCTGAAGATACAGAGGTGAACCGTTGTCCTTCTGGAACTTACAGTCCAGACTAAGTCAAAGATCAGAATATAAAAAATAAAATCATGAAAATACTCGATGAAATAGGAGTGAATTTTTTTATAATCTCAGGGTAAGGAATACTTTTTTTTTTTACACATCTCATGAAACCTAAAAATAAATAACAGATATATTTATTATAAAAATGATAAAAGATTGACAGATTTAAGAAGAGAGGAACATTTTTAAATTGACAGCAAAATAACAACAATGATGATACCAAAGTAAACAAAGTAAAAGATAAATGACAAATAGGAAATTACATATGTCAGAAAATGGGTAAACACACACAAACAGTTATTACAAAGCAACAAAAATAGATAAAACAAAATGGGGAAATTGGCAAAGGCCATGACTAGGAGACTCACAGAAGAATAACAAATCGTCAACTGGCATGTATTAACCTTACCAAAACTACAAATTAAAACAAGTAATGAAGTTTTTATTTTAAATATTTTTAAGGATTTTAAAGCCTAAAAATGTCCAAGAGTGTAGAGAAATGTTCACATTTTATAGGAAGTATACATCTTTACATTCTTTTTTATTTTTTAGGAAGAAATTTGATAAAGTGTATTAAAATGGTAAATGTGCTCTTTGACCCAGTGATTCTACTTTTTTTGTTTTTTTGAGTTGGAGTCTCACTATCCATCACACTCATGGACACCCCAGCTGCAACCTGATGGACTCCAGCAATCCTTCCGCCTCAGCCTTCCAAGTAGCTGGAACTACAGGTACACACTACCACACCCGGTTAATTTTTTTATTTATTGTATAGACGAGGTCTCGCCATGTTGCCCGGGCTCATCGCAAACCTGTGGACTCAGGCAATCCTCTCACCTCGGCCTCCCAAAGTGCTGGGATTACATACAGGCTTGAGCCACCTCGCCTGGCTGATTTTAGTTCTAATAGTTGATTATATAGAAATATCTGAAGACATGTGCAAATGTAAGTACATATACAACAAAATTTAATGTAACAAACTTTGTAATAAAATTTGTACAAAATGATAGGAAGTTAATTACCTTTAATGAAATACTCTGCAGTTGTTAGAAATAATGGTATAATTCCATGTGTACTGACAAGAAAAGATGTTCAAGATGCATTTTAATGTTGTTATATGTTTGCATTAGTACATCAGCTGTTAATATACATTGATTAAAATATATTAATATTACATATTAATTACATGTTATTAATATAATTGTTTATAATTTGATATATTATTTAAAGTGGTTATTTCTTAATATGAAAATTTTTAATTATGGAGGTCATTTACTTTTTCTTAAAACATTTCTAGGTTGTCTAAATTATTTGTAACATGTATTTTTACCTCTGCAGCCAAATAAAGAAGGAAACCCCAGGACTTAATCATTATTGAATTTGTTTATCATGTATTTATGATTAAAATGCACTTTTATCTTTTTAAAGTCCTGATAGCACAATGCCAACACAAACTAGATTACCCACACAACTGAACATCATTGCTCCATCAATAGTCTTCATTTGGGCCTCCTAATGAGAGAAGAAACAGCTAGGATGGAATCCTTCAGGACTTAAGAGTGATCTCTCACTGCACAGGAGGAGGAGAAATGTCAAACACCAAGGACAATCTGAATACATGCATGACAGCACTAGCAAGAGCCTTGGACCAGAGTCTTTTGGTCTCCTACTGTAATGAATGGTAATGGCTCCCGGAGAAGCCTGAAGTACCCATTCTACCACTTCATCTCAAGTCCTAGACTAGAAGCAGAACAAAGAACCATCTTCTTGCCCAATTTCACCCACATCCACTTGTCTGATCTTGGCCAACAGCTGTAACATTGGGACAAGGCAGGTGAACAAAGCAGGAGGCCAACCCTTCTTCCCAAGGCCTAGTGTGGAGAGGCCCTGTCCCCTCCAGCCTGACCTAGTTGAGCCTTCCAAAAGTGGAGGCATCCCCAAGCAGAACATACCCAGAAGTTCTATCTTAACCTACAAGTTTCGTGGGTCTTAGAGAAAAGATGGTTCAAAGAAAGGCTCAAGGAGAATACACACATTGCATTCTATTTTATTTATTATATGTTTCTCTCACACTAAAATTACAATTGTGTATTTTTTCTGAAATGGCTCTTTGTGGTGTGTGTGTGTGTGTGTGTGTGTGTGTGTGTGTGTGTTTAAATGTTAGGAATTTGGAGCTCCTCCTAGTGGTTAGAGTTCACAGACATCAGGTTCGAAATTAAAGTTCCAAGCTTGCTGTTTTCATTCGTTAACTCAGAAATATCCAAAAAGTGATTAAAGTCGAGGGCTAAAAAGGTGATATAAAAAGGAGATGAGAGAATTTCAAGAGTTGTTCTCTATTTTTCAGGAAGAACTGGGAATATCAAGCCAGTGAAAAATATGTGGCAAGTGGATTTTGGAAAATCAACATGTAAAGCTAAAAAAAAGGCTTTCTTCCAAATTATAAAATATAATCAGCCTAGCATGGAGTAAGGATTATATCCATGCTTTTCCACAGGAATTGAAAAAAATACTAACAATTATAGGCACTGAATAAACATACCATTCATTGAATTTATTAAACAACAGACCTAGAGAATTAAACCCTCCTCAAGATGTAGGTCTGATTTATAAGATCTTTATGTATTTTATTGAGAATTATTTTGGCTTACTGGTTGTGGGGAGTTATTCATGGGCAACAAACTTATGAATAAAACAGTCAAATTTTGAGCTACTTTTAAAAAAAAAATTAAACACTATCAAAATACAGGGGGTGCCAAAAAGCATACACTCAAAAGATGGTGCTAATCAAATTAATGTTAGCATCACCATGGCACAGGCAGGACAGTCAAATAAAATGGTGGAAGCACAGTTGAACGAACATCATATTACACATTGCTACCATAATTTAATTCAACTTCAAAAACTAATACATAAATAATATCTCTTAAAATGTGTATACTTTTTTGGCACATCTATACATACACATATATATACATATACATTTTTTTATCTATAAAAAAATCTTTGGCCTGAAGTCCCAAGTAGTGGCAAAGCCCACAAAGCCATGAAAAACTTAAGGAATTTTAATACAATTAAGGAATTTTAATAATTTTAAGGAATGTAAAAAGCTAAATACAAACACCTCCTTCAAAGGACTATACTGTCTAACTTTGTGGGGGGAGGATTTATTGCTAACAACCTTTCAGAATTATCTGTATTTTCCTGACATATTAATTTTTGGACAGTGGGCTATTCGTGGGACTATTAAAGGGCCAATTATGGTTTTCTTTTCTAATAAAAAGAGGAGTGAGCAAATGGCATAAACAGACATATCTCAAAAGAAGATATACAAATGGCCAACAAACATATAAAAAAATGCTCAACGTCACTCTTCATCAGGGAAATGCAAATGAATCCCACAATGAGACACCTTATGCCAGTCACAAGGACCATCATTAAAAAAATCAAAAAACAACAGACACTGGTATGAATGCAGAGAAAAGAGAACACTTATATACTGTTGATGGGAGTGTAAATTATGATAACATAACCTATATGGAAAACGGTATGGAGATTACTCAAAAAACTATTAATAAAATTAGATCTACCATTTGATACAGCAATCCCACTACCAGGTATCTACCCTAAGGAACAGAGGTCACTACATTAAAAAAACACCTACATCCGCTTGTTCATTGTGGCACGATTCACAATTGCAAAGATGTGGAATCAACCTAAATGCCCATTAACTGAGCAGTGGGTAATGAAAATGTGATATATATAAATGTTATAACATTTCATTATATAATAATGGAATACTACACAGCCATAAAAATAATGAAATCATGTCCTTTGCAGTAACATGGATGGAGCTAGAGATCATCATCCTAAGTGAACTGACTCAGAAACAGAAAACCAAACACTGCATGTTCTCACTTATATGCTCATATGTGGGAACTAAACAGTCACAAAGATGGAAATAATAGGCACTGGGGACACCAATAAGGGGGGGAGAGGGAGGAGAGTTAGGGTTCAGAAATTACCTATGGGGCACAGTGTTCACTATTTGGAGAATGGGCCACCTGAAATCCAGTCCCCACCACTACATAATATGTCTATGTAGCAAACGCACATGAATACCCCTGAATCTAAAATTGCTTTTAAAATGGGGAAATACAATTGAATGTTTGGGGTGTGCAGACATCTTCAGACATATCACTTACAGTGATCAAATTCCATAGCATAACCTTAATTTTAAGTTACATACTGCCATAATTTGTCTACAAACAGGTCTGACCTTTAGACTCACAATCTGCCAATAATCAAATACAAATGAGTGCATATATATATATATATATATATATATATATATATATATGTAAGAGAACATTAAATAGGTCAATCCCTGTACTCATAAAATTTTATCTGATGCTGCAAAGCTACAAAAAAGATTGCAAGTATCCTCACTATCTAAAAAAGAGAAAATAATCATATCCAAACACTGCATATTCTCACTCAAACATTCAATCGTACTTCCCCATTTTAAAAACAATTTTAGATTCAGGGTATACAAGTGTGTTTGCTACGCAGACATACTGTGTAGTGGTGGGGCTTGGGTCTCAGGTGGCCCATTCTCCAGATAGTGAACACTGTGCCCATAGGTAATGTCTGAACCCTAACTCTCCTCCCTCTTCCCCTCTTATTGGTGTCCCCAGTGTCCCTTATTTCCATCTTTATGACTGTTTAGCTCCCACATATAAACATATGAGTGAGAACATGCAGTGTTTGGTTTTCTGTTTCTGAGTCAGTTCACTCAGATGCTGAGCAAGCCAGCCTTACTCAATGGCAGCTCCAGAACTACCAACCCCTGTCCTGAGAACAACCTACTCTCACTCCCAAGACAGATTGTGTAAGATTGCAAAATTTTTAAGCCGAGTGTTGCTACAGGTCCAAGGGAAAGCCATAGGACTGGAGAGAGAGGTCTACGAAGAAATTCACATGTGTTCTAGAGTTTGGGTAATTCTGAATCAAACTCTGTTCCAGAGTTGGTGTCTGCTTCTGGCCTGGTGAGCCTAGAAGGCAGAAAGCTGTTCACATTTGCCAACGATGTCTAGAAAAAGCAGTGAAAGCAGCAACTCAGTAAACTACACACTTGGGGTTTCACTAGGCAAAGATGGTAAGTTTCCCATTAGCCAAGTGAATGCCGTGAAAGGTAGCTGAGTTCAAGGCCTCCTAGGTGAGCAGATCCCTAAACAAAGAGACTGAAAGAGTTGAACTTGGAAGCAGGAGTTGAAGGGAAGATCACAAGAGGTATGCCTGAAAGCATGTGGTTCCCATCAGAGGAATGAGCAGCAACCCACAGAGGTTCCAAAGACCCCAAAATGCGCTCCTTGAGAGAGCCACTACACAGGTTTCCGAAACTCAAAGTTACCACAGCAAGATTATACCACCAGAGCCTTCTCCACACCGTTGCTCTTTTTAGCTTTCTTTTCTCCTCCCCACCCAGCCCTAGAAGCAGTTGCAGCAGCACAGTGATAACAGCTGGAGGGGCAGAAGGTCCAGGAGGGACAGTGAATTTACCATGCCAGCCTTCCTTCATCACTTGTTCCTGAGCTGCAAGTTATGGCTGAGCTGGAAGAAATGGACAAACTTTGGATAGACACGAGATGGAGATTTCAATACCTGCCACACTGGACTTGTTAATAGGGACAAAAATTCTGATCACAGAAAATGAAAGTGTTTGTATATAATTCAAAGATATTTTATATACAGGGGTGCCAAAAATGTACACACATTTTAAGAGTTGTTATCTATGTATTATTTTTCGAAGTTGAATTACAGTAGCAATGTACAGTGTGACATTCACTCAACCATGCTTCCACCATTTTTCACCTGTCGCATGGTGACATTAGCATATATAATATGACATACCCAAGAAGTGAAGGGCAAAGAAGGGAAAACATGGTGAACAGCAGTAGTTGGAGAAAAACAAAGTGCATTTCCTAAGCCCATTACATATGAAAGCACTTTACTAAACACAGCAGGAAATACAAGATGAACTTGGTATCGACCCAGCCTTCAAAAGTCTAGGCTGGGTGCAGTAGCTCATGCATGTAATCCCAGCACTTTGGGAGGCCAAGACGGGCAGATTGCTTGGGCCCAGGAGTTCAAGACCAGCCTGGGCAACATAGCAAGACTTCAACTCTACAAAAAAAAATTTTTTTTAATAGCCGGTTGTGATGGCACGCACCTGTAGTCCCAGCTACTCAGGAGGCTGTGGTGAAAGGATCTCCTGAGTCCAGGAGGTGGAGGCTGCAGTGAACCATTATCATGCCACTGCACTCTAGCCTGGATGACAGAGTGAGACCTTGACAAAAAAAAAACAACTTACAGTCTAGTATGGAAGGGAAGACATTTATGAATAACTCCAAGACAATGAAGAAAATACATGTGAAAAGCACAGTGTCATTGCACTGCCAATATTGTTTCCGCCCAAATTAATTTGATCACAACTCTCATCTCTTCTGTCCAAAACTCTAAGGAAAAATATCTTAATCTGGGGTGAGAAAAAGAATTGAGGTAAAACACAAACAAAATAATTGTTTATTTATTTGTTAGAAAAGACTTTGGCAGATGAATTTAAAGTACTCGGCTAAAGTGAGTTTTAAATTTTAATTATCTGCTTCATTCAGCCATATTAATTCTATTCCTTGTCACCACTAATTATTGAGTTGTTTGTGAAGGAGAAGTAATTATTTGAAAGTGGAAAGGGAGGAAGCAAAATTATTTCTACTTACAAATAGCAATAGTGTGAATACTTACAAGAACTAAGAAAATCAACTGAAAAAATGGTATATCGGTATGAGAGTTCAGTAA
The DNA here is from genome assembly GCA_963574415.1 of Tarsius wallacei. NCBI lineage: Eukaryota > Metazoa > Chordata > Mammalia > Primates > Tarsiidae > Tarsius > Tarsius wallacei. Next base: position 9,533 of record CAUYQG010067430.1, on the reverse strand, counting down.
AGTAGCTACATATACATAGACACGCAAATTAGTGTTGCCTATCTACTAATAAAAATAACTGGAAAATATAATGGAAAAAAGGTAACATATACAGTAAGCTAAAGTATAAAATACCTAAAAATAACGCTAACAAAATATGCTGAACCTCTTTAAAAAAAAACCTACATAAGTATATTGAGACAATATTTTGACAGTATCAAGCTATATTACCAGTGGCGAGTTTGTGTGCCATTTAATCTGGAACCAACAGACTTTACCAGAACAAGATGCGTGACATATGCTAAATCATGATCCAATCAACGGGAAGCAAAAAATGCGCTACTCCAAATACAGACATGGTTACTCTTCGTAGTTCTGTTGCAGTTCATGTCTGCATCCCAGGAATTCTGAGAAATTCTATTTTGTACAGTTTCCAAAAAAGAAAAAAAAAGGCTATGGTGAGTTTATATTTATAAGCAGTGTGTGATTGAATATATTTCTTTTTTAATTTTTTATTTCAGGGGCTTTAGGGAGTACAGATAATTTTTGTTTCCACAATTGCATTGTATAGCAGTGAAGAAGTCTGAGCTTCAAGTGTACTCACCACCCCCACCTGTGCACATTGTACTGATAGGTGATTTTTTGTCCCTCCACCCAGAAATGCTACTTTCATTAGACACTGATGAGAATCAGATTCTCCAGTTAGAATTTTTGCCTCTGATGATTTGGTAGAATTTTTCATAGACTGATGTCTAACTCTGTACATTTCAATCTTTCTCCTCTACTGCCCACATATTTCCAGAGGCAGGATCTGAAGGATGTGTTCATACAGAAATCTGATCTCTGGCCTCATCCCTTCCCATCACAAAGTACATCACTGTGGCAGGCAGTGGGAGTATTCCTGGAAGACTTTCCTACGTCAACACTGCTGAGAATCACTCAACTATCCACGGAAATTATTTTGAACCTCAACATGTCTCTCACTAAACTCAAACTAAATGATTCCCCATAGCCAAGTACTAAAAATGACTGAGGGTGGACACAGTGGCTCAGTAACCCCAGCACTTTGGGAGGCTGAAGCAGGAGGAATGCTTGAGGTTAGGAGTTCGAGACCAGAATGGGCAACATAGTGAGACTCCCTCGTCTCTACAAAAATGATTTTTTTAGTAACCAGGCTGTAGTCCTAGCTATTCGGGATACTGAAGCAGGGGGATTGCCTGAGCTCAGGAGTTCAAAGTTGCAGCGAGCTACGATTATGCCACTGTACTCTAGATTGGGTAACAAAGCAAGACCTCAGGGCAAGTGTAATGGCAAGAAAGTCAAAGTAAAAAGAAAAAGGAGATTTGAAATTTAAAACTAACAGAGGTTTAAATACCTTATTTCTGCCTGTCTATAACTGTTTCTGAATGAGTAAAAACAGAATTTGCTTTTTTATGTAAATCTACCTTCTTTCACAGATTCCTTCTACCCTTGGAAGAGAAGACAAGGGAATGGTGGTATCTGTCTTGGCCCCTTCTGTTCTTACTGGGCCAGGCATCGTTATGCTCCTAGTTGCAGCTATTTTTACACTGCAGGGCAAATCATTCTATTGTTTTATGTGATTTTTCCACCTACTCAATAAAAACAGTTTGTCCTTTAAAATATAGCAAAATTTTAAAAGCTCAGATTCTTTTCTTACCATATCTTGGCACCCTCTAATCTGAAAACAAGAAACAGAATACCATTCTAGTTGTTGTTACAAGAACGTCTACTTCTAAAACCAAGGCTCTAGTTTGAGAGGCTGGACCTTCATTTCCATGACCAATTTCTCTTATAAATAATCCTCAAAGCCTAAAACAGAGGAAAAGAAGGTTAGAACCATAGAATGTATCTACTCAGCAGCTCTTCAGGGTAGTGAAATCCCCGATTTTATGAACTTACACACTCTTCTTGCTACCCAGGAAGTTTCAATCACTTTCATGGTTTCAAATACCACCTATATCCTAGTAACGCCAAATTCTGTATTAGAACCTCCTCCTCAACTCAAGATCTATTTATCCAATTCCCACCGTTACTTAGACACAGCATGTCTCAAATGTAACTTGATCACTGACACCTTTACGTTTGCTTCTCTAAACAGGGTCATCCTCTCAGTGAATGGCATTAGCATCCATTCATCTGTTCAAACCGGAAGTCTAGATGCCATCATTGACTCCTCTCTCTGGTGGTGTGCTGGAGCCAGTTCCTCTCAGCTTGTAAAAGGCAATAGGGCAAATCTCTCCCCTGCAACGATGGCATAGTGGTAGCTTGGAATTGGCCTTAGTGGGAGTATTTGCACTTTGAAAATTGTCCAGTGATACAAACCAGGACTAATTTTGTTGGGGAAGGTGAGGGCTGTTTATCAAAGATTTACCAGAATGCCACTGCCATCATCCTCACAATCTGCAGCCAATCAGCCGGTAAGTCCTCATGCTGCTTACTCTACTCCAAAATATTTCTAGCATGCATCAACTTCTCTCTGACCCCACTGTCACTACCCAAAGCAAACCATAGATATCCTAGTTTTGCATGCTTTCCAACCCATTTTCCATGAAGCAGCCAGAGTGACCTTTCTAAAATGTAGAACTGCATGTATTACTCCAATGTTTAAAGCTCCCAAATGTCTCTTTATTACCCTTAGGTTAAAGTCCAAATTTCTCAGAACAATGAAAAAGCATCTTCTCTTTTCTACTCATTCATCTATTCACAAGCAGCTACTATGTGCCAGGCACCATTCTGGATGTAGGAAGACGGCAGAGAACAAGATAGATCAAGCTCTTGTCCCTTCGGTTCTTATATTCAGTGAAGTATTTAAAAGCATAAAAGAAGTGAATACATACACGCACACATTTCAGGTAAATATCTTACATGCCATCAAAAAATCAAACAACGAAGTAGGTCAGAAAGTAGAGAGTATGTTGGAGTAAATCTCTCTGGAGAGAAGACCTTAGAGCAGAAATCTGTATGATATGAAGGTGGACAGTCGGGGAAAGGTCTGAGAAAGGAACATTCCAGGCAGAGACAGCAGCAAGCATGCAGGTCCTGAAGTAGGATCCAGCTGCCTGATCTGGAATGTTCTCTCTCGTCTCCAGCCTTATTTGTGCCTCTTAACTCTCCCTGCTCCCTCCTCTCAACTCTAACTGGAAATGGATGCTTCTCCTATGGCTTCTACCTCAGACATAAACTTCTTTTACAGCACTCATCTCCCTGTGATCACTGACTTCCCTGTCTATTCACTATTATATCCTGGCCCAGCGCTTGGCCTGGAATAAAACACCCAATTAATGTTGTTAAATAAATAGAAGAAATGTTTTAAATTTTCATAAGAGTTATAGGTTTCTTTTTTATGTTTTATGTAAATAACTTCAAGGATCCAAGTGGCGGTTGGTTACATGGATGTATTGTATAGTTGTGAAGAAGTCTGGGCTTTAAGTGTACCCATCATCGCTAGTGCACATTGTCCCTGACAGGTGATTTTTCATCCCTCCTCCCTGCCAGGACTTTCCCTTATGAGTCTTCAATGTCCATTATGCCATTCTATATGCCTTTGCAGACCCATAGCACTTCATCCATATTTACCCATTGTTAACATAGTACCATATTTGCTCTACCATTTTCTCTGTGTGTACATGTGTGCATGTATGAGAGGGAAAGAGAAAAATGTTCTGAACCATTTGAGAGTAAGTTGCAGAAATGGTGCTTTTTTGCCACTAAATACATCAGTGTTTATTTCCTAAGATCAAAGCCATTCTCTGGCATAATCAATTATCAAGATCCAGAAAGTAACATTGATGCAATACAGTTATCTAATCTGCAGAACCTGTTCATATTTCACCTATTATCTCAAAAATGCTCTTTCTAGGAAAAAAAATCTCTGACCTAGTATCATACATTGCACTTGCTTGTCATGTCTTTTGAATATCATTTTATCTGGAGCTGATCTTCAGTTTATATTTGTCTTTTGATACCTTTACTGTTTTTTTAAAAAAACTCATCAAGTTATTTTGAAGAAAGCCCCCTCAGCTTGACTTCATTTGATGTTCCCTCACTATGAGATCAGGTCATGCATTCTTAGCAGTATTGACAGAGATGTGGTGTTGTGTTCCCCTCAGGGCATCATATTAAGAGGTATATGATATTATTTGAAATATATATATCATTACTGTGATATTAACTTTAATTACTTGGTTCCACTATCAAGTTACTGTTTTTCTTTTATAATTAATCAGTGTTTTGTGGAAAGATACTCTGGAACTATGTAAATATCATGTTCTTCATAAACTTTTAGGCATTCATTTTGATACTTACTGATAATTCTTACAGAAATTTTTATTATCATGATGTTTGTGAAAAGGTGATTTTCTAACTCCAGCATTTCTTCTATAAGTATTAGTCAGCATCCTACTCTACTGAAGGGTTTTTCCTTTCACCCCATGTATTTATATCAATGTAGTCTCATGAATTCTGTTTAATTCAATGATTTTAAAGCCGTTGTCTTCAGTTTGATTCTCAGACTGTCTCAGTAGGAGCCATATTGTACTTCTATACAATAATGGTCCCAAAAAATGGCATAATGAGGGAGCTCTCATTAAACATCCTATCCAATCCTAACTTTGCAAGAACTTACAGTGGGACTATATCTGGTGTTCTTTCTTATGTTTGTCAGGGGTATATATTCATCAAAATTACTAATAAATCATAACCTAAATTTACTAAGAATTCACTATGTTCTAGGCATATTGCTAAGCCCTTTACATGCATTATCTCACTTAATCTTAAAAAATACCTATAAGGTAGATATTATTGCCATAACGCCCACTTTATAACTGAGTAAACCAAGCCTTAGAAAGGTTAGATAACAGGAAATAGGAAAATAGTAGTTTTTAACACAGATCATCTGATTCTGTAGATTTTATCCTCTGAGCTACGCATAGATCTTAACATTGGAAGATCATACTTGATAAACGTCCAGTTCCTGCTTCCTCATACATAAAGCCCTGCATCCAGAAGATCAGCCTAGTGAGTATTTCAGGGCACAGATAAGATAGGGAGGCTGCCCAGATTCTGATTTGTGTCCCTCCTTTCACGAACTCCACACCCTTCCCTTCCATAAGTTTCCATTTCCTCACCCAAAATAGGGGTGGAAATAGAATACGCCACAGAATTGTTTTGAGAATGGAAAGGATCACGTGGGTGGAACACTTGGCATGGTGACTCGGCACTTAGTAGGCACACAGTAAATTGTTTTAAATATTAATAGGGACACAGAAAAATCTCTACTTATGATTTTTTAAGTTAGGCCACACCACCTGTGCTATAATTATTTCTTTGACGTATCTTGAAGTATTTCTTCCAAGAGGCAAAAAATATTTATTGCTGTCAAACGATGCTATGTTCTGACTTCTGACGCTCCAAGACTCTGAAAGCTTCTCTAAGAGTATCTTAAGATATTTTGCACCCAGTCCAAATCTGGCTTTCATCAGCCATTAAAATCAAAGGCAACTTTAAATCAGAGCATAAAAGAGACTTTTCCTAAGCTTGGCTTCACATCAGCATGTGAGAGACTCTGCATCAGCAAAAATCTTTTTTTTAATCAACCTAACCTCTGACTAAATTAATAAGAGTTGAGTTTGACCTTTAAAATGCTAAAAAATACAGTTCCCAGTATAATTCTTGTTCATCCCTGGACCAAACCATTCTCGTAGTAAATTATGGCACTAACAGCTGGCTGCCAATGAAGTCAACTATTAATTGTATGTTCACTGCACTGTCTGATATAAATCAATATGAGTAACGAGCAATTGTCCTCAGTCTATAGACACAAAGATCTTACATTGCAAAATAATTTAAAGTTGGCCATCAGCCTTCTCAGACTAGATGTCATTTGGTCTCCTCTTTGCTAAAGACATGGTAAAAATGAACACACATTGAAAACCACCTGATATTCTGTCTCTGCAGCAAACTTCTAGTCATCTCGATGAAAATGACTGTAGGAATGGTTTCTGATTGTGTATTCCAAATAAGCAACTTGTACATTTTTTTACAAATCCCAGTGAAATCTGAAGAATGGGATTCAGGGAGTCACTATGATCTCAAGCTCTCAAAATTCCTTTTTTGTCCACTACTTTTCCACTCCCCTTTTTTTACCAAACTTGCAGTCCACCTTCCTAAAGGCCTCCAGTCTCCCTGTTTTCCTAGTTGCCATTACTATTCTATCATCTCTCATCTCTCTATCCTGTTTTAATCTCATGGACACAAAGGACTAGTGACACCTTCATATTACAGCTAACCATTCCCACTTTGGGAATTTCTTACCCTGGATCACCCTATTGTTCCCTTCTTTAACTCCTGGGTGGAAGAGTATCACTAAGCAAAATAAAATGACACTGACAGAATCCATTACAAATCCACCTCATCTAGCTTTGATAGGCACTCTCTCCTTTTCTGCAATATTTAAGTACAAGTTTTGAAATGTGGTTTCTATAATATGATCTCAGCCTGGGTGCTCATGCCTGTAATCCCAGCACTTTGGGTGGTCCAGGGAGAGGATCTCTGAACCCAGAACTTCAGGCCAACCTGAGCAACATAGTGAGACCTCATTTCTACAAAAAAATTTAAAAAGTAGCCAGGCATAGTGGCTTCCAAGAGGTCAGGGCTATGGTGAGCCACGACCATGCCACTGTACTTCAGACTGGGCAACAGAGTGATGAGCATTTGGTGTGAGGAAAGGATTCCGTGGTTGAACTGGTTTGGAAACACTGATTTAAATGACGTTAAACAAGTTCTTTTCTACAGAACTTAGTAGAACCTGGTGTGCATTGTGAGTTTCCAAATGCAAATTACATATGCATCATTTCTCAAAATGTTTACTAAGGAACCACTTTTTCACAGAACAACCATGTCTAGCACACTGTGAAACAAGTTGGGAAAATACCGTATGAATTCACTTCTTATTCATTCCTAACATAGTTGTTTGAACTATGTCGGCCCTAAAAACCCTGGACCCATTCAGGCCTCTTCGGCTGTAGTGAATGATTTAATTTACATGGAAGCTACAGGTATTTTCTTTCTTTTTTTTTTTCTCTTTTTTTTTTTTTTGAGTTGGAGTCTCACTCTGTCGCCCAGACTGGAGTGCAGTGGCCACTCCCGGCCACCGCAGCCTCAACTTGCTAGGTTCCAGCGATCCTTCCGCCTCAGCCTTCCAAGTAGCAGGAACTACAGGTGTGTGCTACCACACCCGGTTGATTTTTTTTTTTTAATTGTAGAGATGAGGTCTCACCAAGTTGCCCAGGCGGGTCTCGAACCCACGGGCTAACAGGCAATCCACTCACTTCAGCCTCCCAAGGCGCGGGATTACAGGCTGAGCCAGGTATTTTCACATAATCCCTTCAGCTTCCCTTCTTTTCCATTTCCATTTCTCTCCCCTTCCTCCTTGAGCAGAGAAAGTAGAGTAGGTGCATCCTGACCAGTCTCCTTCTCATCCTAGGCCCTGTGCCCTCACTCCACCAACAGAAACCTCCCCCATCAGTTACTCTTACTCCTTACATTTGAAACTCCTCTTGGTTCCTTTCCTTTACCTAAAAACATATTGGCACTTCTCTGGCATTAAAATCTTTCTTGATCAGGCCAGGCACAGTGACTCATGCCTGTAATCCCGGTACTCAGGGAGGCTGAAGTAGGAGAATCACTTGAGCCTAGGAGTCTGAGACCAACCTGGGTCACATAGCAATACCCTGTCTCTACACAAATAATTAGCTGGGTGGGGTGGTGCGCTTCTATGGTCCCAGCTGCTCAGGAGGCTGAGAGAGGAGGATCGCTTCAGCTCAGGAGGTCGAGGCTGCAGTGAGCTATGATTGTACCACTGCACTCCAACCTGAGCAACAGAGCTAAACTTTGTCTCTAAACCAAAGATTTTAAATTAAAAAACTCTCTCTAGCAGCTATCAAACTACCTTCAACCTCTCCCCATCATTCTCCCTCTGCTCTGGCCACTATTCCCTGAATGTGTCCTACAGTTTCTTGACCGCAGGCCTTTGCTCATGCCGTTAAGCCCAGCTTCAATTATTACTATCTTCCCTATGTCATGTATAAATTCACCCAGAACATTCCACAACTCAGCCAAACAAATAGGAGCTCCACTGCCTCTATTTCTTTCATATCTTTTTAGAGGCTCTATAAAAGTTTTTTAGTCTTTATTAAGCTATAATTTATAAAATGTACCTATTTTAAGTGTACAGTTCAATACATTTCAACAAATGCATATGTTCATTTAACCATAACCATAATTTAACGTTTTCATGACTCCCAAAATTTCCCTCATGATCCTTTGCAGTCGCTCTACCCGCGTTCAGCCTAGACGATCACTGGTCTGTTTTTTGTCACTATAATTTTGCCAGTTCTACACATCAAATCAATATATACCTATCCCATAAGCGGATGTAATATTCATTAAATATCAATTATGTTGGTTGATGTTGTTGGTTAATAGTATTGTTCAAGTTCCCTCTAACTTCACTGATTTTCTGTCAGCTTCTATCAACTATAATATGGGTGGCCTATTTTGCCTTTCAGTTTTGTAGAAACATATTTACTATGTTTCTTTGATGAACTGACCCTTTTGTTATTGCAAAATATCTTTCTTTATTTCAGGTAATAGTCTTTGTCTTGCTGTCTTTTTTATCTGATATTAGCATAGTCCCTTCAGCTTTCTTATGATTAGTATTTGCATAGTATCCTTTTACTTTTTTCCCATGAGTCTTTATATTTAATAAAGTATATTTTACATACATAGCACATAAATGAGTCTTGATTTTTTCTAGCCTGATAATTTCTGCCAAGTTTTTGGAATTCTAAACCATTTATAATTAGGTTGACTATCAATAGTTGGGTTTTAAGTCAACTTTCTTTTTATTTCGTCATATTTATCTAATCTTTTCTTTCATCTTTTTATTCTTTTTTTTTGTAAATTGAATATTTTTTAGGATTTTATTTTATCTCCATTGTTGGCTTATTAGCTTTAATATTTTAACTGTTGTTCTATGACTTACAATACGCCTCTTTAACATATTACAGTCTCCTTTCAAATATTCTGATACTTTACATATAAGGAAAGAATCTTATAATTCCTTTATGCCATTCTTTATTCTACAGTTGATGTTTTAATTTGATGTTATGAATTCCACAATGCATGATTATTATTTTTGCTTTAAACAGATAATTATCAGTGATTTCCACTTCTGGCATGGATAAGTAGTTATTATCAGAGCAATCTTCCATAAATAACATGTATAGTTTTTTGTTTGTTTGTTTGTTTTTAAGTTAGAATCTCACTCTGTCGCCCAGACTGGGCTCCAGCGATCCTTTCGCCTCAGCCTTCCGAGTAGCCGGAACTACAGGTGCGCGCTACCACACCTGGCTAATTTTTTTGATTTATTGTAGAGATGAGGTTTCGCCTGCCCAGGCGGGTCTCGAACCCGCGGGCTCAGGCAATCCACTCACCTCAGCCTCCCAAGGCGCGGGATTACAGGCTGAGCCACC
>CAUYQG010067425.1:0-31604 GCA_963574415.1 Tarsius wallacei | reverse complement strand
TTCCAAAAAGCTCTGGAAGCAATTCTGATGATGAGCTAAGTTTGAGACCCACCAGCAAAATAACTTAGAGCACCATCTTTGGTGGCATACATTCATCCACTCCAAAAATATTTATCGAGAGCCCACTATGTGCCAGATATCTTCTTGGCACAGGAGAATCAGCAGCAGACACGCACACACACACACACACACACACACACACACACACGTCATAAAAGTCAAAAGACTAGTGCTTGAGGGCCAGTCTGATATTACTAGCTATGTAACGCAACTTTTTGATGCCTTAGTTTCTAACTCTATAAAATGAGGATGATGATATAGGTAACCTTGTGATGTTGAAACAAGGTAAAAATGTAAAGAGCTTATCCCAGTGGTCGGTTCAGGAGCACTCGATAAATGTTAGTTATGTAAACTATGGTATGTTGACAGTGGTTTCAAAAACAGAAGTTATGATAAGGCTAGAGACAGAAAACCAAGAAAGTTTACTGGTTTCATCCCCTGTAGGCATTGAAAGACTATCTCCCATTACATGTGCACCATGACTTTGCACAGTCTTTCTTCACATTCCTGGTCTCAAGTATAATAAACTGAGGGACCTAGATATAATGATGAACAGAGATGCCATCCCACGTTAATGTTCTATAAACCCTCAGTCACTCTGTCATGCCCCCAGAAAAGCAGTTTTCTGGCAGTAGGCCACACTGCTGACTCGCTTCTAGACCATTCCAGCTGCTGGTATTCACTTTGACGTGGGATCTCAGAGTCAACTCATCATTCTAGGCGTGATCAGAATACAAAAATATGTGTAAAAGAAATGACGAGGGAATTAAACAGTGAGGAGTTGAGGTATCACTTCTATCATTCTAGTTATTGTACATAGGCAGGACTCAGATCAGGCTCATGTCCCCAATAATGGAGATAAGGCAGGAGGAAGACAGGCAGAGAGATGGAAAGGATATGTAGAATGAGACCACCAGGGAGTGAGGCAGGGCCACAGAGGAGGAGGAGGCAGAGAAGCTGCCTGTTTTGCAGGCAACAGCTTTCACTCCTCCGAGGAGGTCAGCAGAGATCGTAATGAGAACATCTTGGCCAAGGCCGTGATTCACTGTCCAAAACTGGGCCGGGCCCCTCACACTGCGAGACTTTCACAGTTTTTCACATTATTCCCAAGCCCCACTCCTCTGTTTAAGGGTGTCACTCGGAGTTTACTACAAAAAGGGTCCAAAGGCCTTCATTCATATGTCCTAGGGGGCCAGAGGCTTGGGAAGAGTAGCAATGGCAAGGAGAGAAGCCAGGAGCAGGGAGAAAGGGTGGATGTGGGAGATAATAGCAAGACAGCTCTGGGAAGGGAAAGCTCTGCTTCCCCTGTTCACATAACCTCAGTTCAGCACCCTGAAGGGAGGCAAACACTGAAATGCAATGAAGAATAACAAGCTGGAAGGGAGAGCAACTTCCAAGAGGCAACTGGCGGGCTATGATGCTGTTGTGTACAGCTGCACAGTTTGGGCATTGCCCAGTTCCAGAGGGTGCCATTCAGACAGAGCAGGGATAAGCAAATTTATTCTGCAAAGGACCAAATAATGCATATCTTTGGTTCTGTGGGTCATAGGGTCTCTGCCACAACAAATCAATTCTGCTATTGTAAGGGATGTTGAATAAAACTCAGGACACCATGTATTTTATTTTTATTTGCTCAATCTGGCAACCCCGTTAGTAGTCCAAAAGCGGCCATAGGCAATACATAAATGAAAGGGCATGGCTGTGTTCTGAGAAAATTTTCTTTCAAAAGCAGTCTGCGGGCCAGATTTGGTGATGACACGGATGGCAATCCTGGAGCTTTACAATGCACCAGTCCTTGCCAGCCAGGAATGCCAACAGGGCAGCCTAATTTCCAAATAGCCAGGCAGGGTAGAACAGTGATTTTCAAATGTGTTTCACTAGAAGTCCCACAGTAAGATACATCATTTGCATCATGATTAAGCTTCACAAAATCATACTTAACTTTATCCTGTTCTATCTTTTAAATGTTTTTGGCAATTGATACAATTAACTTTACAATCTTCTATTGAATTTGTTGTACTTAGGCCGGAGGATCTGAGCTTCAACATTAATTCTGACTCCTACCAACAATGTACCTTTAGGAGAATCAGCTCATTGGAACATTTACATATGAAAATGGGTCTCATAATTATTTCAGAGTGACCTTGCAGGAGAGACAGGAAATAGTTCAGTTCCTCAAGCTGTGGTGTCGTTACCACTCGTGGTACCTGAGATTGTTTTAGGTAATGCACAGATGAACATTGTATGTACTTGTTTTAATTCTTTATGAAAATATATGACTATGTCAAATATAAAATGCTACCATAAGTATAAAGCTTCCTTTTAAAATAAATTTATTTTTAAAGTATGTTAGTTTATTTAAAGGCAATTATTAAGCAAATAACAACACACGTTATATGTGAAAGTGGCAAATTTGTACAAGTGATGGGTAAGTGAAGTTTGGGGAGCTTGGAGATGTTGGGTGAGCAAGTACAGACTAAAAGATGTAGGAATGATGTGGGTGGCCCCTTGTAAACTTGAGCTGAGTGCCTGACTCAGCATTCCTGAGCATTGAGAATTGGATCAGCTCAAAATAAGTGTTCAGTATATAGTTATGATGAATAGATGGGTGACGGATGATGGATAATGGATGAATAAATGATTGATAATGGATGGATGGATGGATGATAATGAATGAATGGATGACGGATGGATGAATGAATGATGGATAATGAATGGATAATGAATAAATTATGGATGGTGAGTGAACAGATGATGGGTGGATGGATGAATGGATGGATAACTGATGGATCGATGATGGATAATGGATGACAAATGAATGGGTGAATGGATGATGGGTGGATGAATAGATGGAAGATGGATAATGTATAGATAAGAGGATGGATTCATGACCAGATAGAGGCTGAATGGATGGATGGGTGGGCAAACGGATGGAAGGATGAATGATGGATGGATGGGTGGATGGATAGATGGATAGATGATGAATGGGCGGATGGATGGATGGATGATGATTGAATAAATGATGGGTGAAAAATGGATGGATGGGTGGAAGGATTCATGGGTGGATGGGGAAATTAATTAGATAATTAAACACCAATCGTTTGGAATCAGAAGACCTTAGTTTAGAGTTACAAAGAATGAGGCATGATGTCAAAAGTGTCAGTGACTTCAGGGCCCAGAGGTAGGTGTGGGCAGATATTCTTCCTCTGAGGTGTCATCTGGATGCTAAAACTCTCCACACTGCCACAGTTAGCAGTGAGCCATGGAAACATTAGACTGAGACAGGAAATACTAAGCTGATGCCAGTCCTGTTGCCCACATTGAAATGTCATTCCTGGATGTAGGCACTTGCAGCAAGTACCTAGTAAAGACAGCACGAATGAGCTAGATATCCTCGGAAATGCTGATTCATCTAAATCTGAATAGAAGCCATTTGCTGATAAGAAAGGCATCTTCTAGGCACAGGCCAGGGGTACAAAGGACACCAGGTACTGGTAGCAATCACGTGTCAAAAGGACAAGGAAACATAAGTGCATCTGGCTGCCCCACTCAGACAGGAACTCCCAACACAAATCAGATTCCCACGAACGAGATTTCTACATTGGCAGAGGGAGAATGACATCTCACATGGCAAATGTCAGCTCTTCTAATTCAAACATTCTCCACTTCTCTAATAGCAAAATATTGTAAAAAAAAACATAACAGGCTAAACTTATTTTTGCAATCCCAGGGCATATGCTCCTGCTTTCATCTGTCCGTATCATGCTGAAGAATTTAAAGTGATACTGCATCCATCTCTTTCTTTATTTCAACACAGAAATAGAGTCATAACAGATGCACGAAGAAAGCAATTTTTATAACAGGGAGGCATTGTAGAAAGGCAATGAAGGCCCAGCCTCTGTACAAAAATCCTGGATCTTCATTTACTGACATGATCCTCCACCTCTCTGTGCCTCAGTTTCCCATGTACACAAAGTGAAGAAATATTTACAGAACTGTTGTGAGAATTGAATGAGTTAGTAAATACAAAGCATTTAGAAGTTTCTGGTACCTAGTAATCACCGAGTAAGTAAGTACCCTAGCATTATTCTGTGTAGTTACTTTGTACCAGAAACTTTCACTTTAAGAACAGTATTTACTTTTCAAGAAATTAAGAATTATTCCTAGTTTTCAGATCAAAGGTTAAGTGACTTACTAGAGTCTAGTAAATAGTAAAAGTAAGACACAAATCAAATTCCTTGTGTTTCTGTCTTTTCTGCCATCCCATGCTTCTGTGCTAATCTAATCCACCAGTTAGAAGACATTTCCATAAAGTATTAGTTCAACTAGGTTTATATTTTTAAATTTTCAGCCTAACAGTAAAATGGACTGTCCTTTTATTCCATCTTTTTTTTGTGAAGTGGGGGTGTGTGTGAGTGTTTTGAGGTTGAGACGAGAGGCATAAATCTGACTCAAAAGACCATGAAGGTAAACCTGATTTCATCTGTGTCCTCAACTTGGTGGCAAGGTATACAAAGGAGGGATTTGGTGACAAGAGATGGCTCATGCTGGCCCTTGCCTAGAATAGGCCTCTGCACTCCCACAAAGGCTAATCCGGAAGGCTGAGGCCACTAAAGGCGGCCGGAAATATCGGAGGCTGCCCTTTGCTTACCAGCTTCCTCTAGGACCCAAGTATCCTCTACCCCCTGCTCAGACCTAGTCCCACCCTTAGCACAAGAAATCTCACCCTCCGAGAAACAATGAGGCAGGGAAGGAAAGGGCTTCCATGAAGACATGCTTGATGGGAGGAAGAAACAGGGCAGGAACATGGAGGGAGGATTTCCCAATGGCTTGTGAATTTCCCTGAAGAAGAAAAAAAAAGGCAGGGCATGAGTGAGGGGATGCGGATAGGAGCCTAGAATGAAATGGGGAACAAATCCACAGGAAAAAAGAAATGCCAAGAGACTCTAAGGGCCATTTCCATAGGAAGCCGAGAATGCCACCTCTTTTTCACACTACATGCGTCTGTCTTAGGAAAGCAGCTTAGACTCATGAAACATCAGGCTGGGGTCTTCTGGGCCCCTTTGAGTCTGGAGGGTGAGCTCATTCAGCTCTGTGTGGACTTACTCAGCCACCAAGTAAACTTACATGGAACACATGCCGCCTGCGGAGAAACCCATGGGCTCTGAGGACACGACTGTAGCAGAGATAAATGACATCTCTGCTCTCAAGGAACTTATAGTCTCACCGGGGAGGTGAACGACAAACAAAAAGCAACCAAGCTCATAAATAAGAAAACGAACAGAGTGTGGGAGAGAGAATAATGGGGCGTATCTTTGGGGCATGGGGGGTGGCCACAAGATGGTCTCACAGAAGAGCAAGATGAAGAACATCCAGGTCAAGGAAGCAGCGTGTGTGGTGAGGGCCAGAGGAGACAGTTGCTCGTCAGGGCGGGAGCTTAAAGTGCAGTGAGCAGGTGCATGTAGGCCTGAGGTCTGAGGTTTACAGAATCATTAGAGGGGCAGACAGGACAGGTGGGCCCGGCAGGGTTCCGATTTTACTCCCAAGGTCTTTGGAAGTCAACTGGGACATCCACCTTTGCACAGACAAGGCTTTTTCCCAAGCAACGTCCAAGTTGCACATTCTAAAAGTTTTAGGTTAAGGTGATATCTCAGCATCATCCACACCGTCCCCAGGCTGTCAGGACCAGACAGCATATCTGGGAGGTGCCCGGGAAGCAGGGGTCATGCTGAGCTCAAACCTTCTTTGTCTTAAGAGAGGCTCACTGTTCTGGCCAAAGCATCAAAGCCACTGGGGAGCTTTGTAAACACATGGATAAAAGTCTGTGTTTCTCCTCAGCCCCCTTACCCCCAACAGATTCCTGGATAAAGTCAAGCCCCAAATGACTTTGCTGTCTTACAACTTGCCTCCTCAGTCTTGTAAAATCCTGGTCACACCAAACATGAGGCCTGAAGAGAATGGCTTTGCCTGTGTTGATAACAGTTCAGCCAAACATTCCTTCCCTTCCCATTTACCTGCCTGGGCCTCTTAGCAAAGAACACCTGTCCATCTGTCAATATTTGCTCTGTCTGCTGCTCTCAACAAAAGAAGGGAAAACAATTTTCACTGTCAAACTAGTGTTTATACAAAGGATTTGTAGGCTTTCTCAGAGCTATGGAAAATCCATCACCCCCAACCAACCTGTACCCTTAATGAGGCAGTAGCTTTGCTCCCTCCGTCCTATCCATCAGGGATGACACACATGGCTCGTCAACCAGGAGGAATCCAGGTTGAAAATGATTTCACCCAGAAACCTAGGGAGACAGATGCTCAATGTGTAACCCAATCTCCGAGGGTGAAGTCCACCTTGCTGATTCCAGGGGACAGCCCCGGTGGGGCTCCATCTGGGACCCAATTAGAGGAGATTTGCAAATGCCGAAACACTTATTATAAGAAGCCAATATTCTTCAGCACTTGGAAAGCTTACCAGTCCATCACATCCACGCCAATCGCTAGTACACCCAGTGCTGCTTCCAAGGGCGGGCTTTGCTGCTGGCAAGTCAAAAGAAATTGAGATTCAAGTTGCTGGAACCAAGCATTGCTGGGAAGGCCTGCACTCCAAAGAGGTGGCTGGGCTCGGCTCCTAGGGAAGAACATTGTGCATCACTGAGAAAATTGCCTGCTTCAATCGGGCTTTGGACACCCAAGTCATGTGGGGCAGTCACACTAAAAAACCATTTGCTGGGCTCAGGAAGAAAAACAAATCTGATCACTGCCTTTGTCGTTCAGAAGAGCCTCTGACCTTTATGGGTCAATCTGAAGGGAAAAGCCGGTGACATCTGGGAAACAGTTTTGGGGGCCACATACACTCTGCTGAAAGTGTATGTGGAGTCTCACACTGTGGCCCCCTCAGGAGTGGCCTGGAGAACAGATCCTGGGACACATAGTCACCCAGGGCAGGGCTGCCTGTTTCCAGAGAGCAGGAGTGCTAGGGCCTCTTAGGGAGCGCAGCCAGGGTCCTGTGGGAGGTGGTGGGAACAGCGTCAGGATGGCAGTGAGGTACCCAAGAGCAGCTCCTATGCTGACCCCACTGCCCCGGCTCCTGTCACATGCCCAGTACTGAAACAGGCACCTAGAAATAAACCAAGGCTACAAGACATCAGGCAACCCACAGTTGAATTGCAGCAGCTTTTGGAGGGGCTCGAGTTCCTCACAAGAAGAATGGAAAAATCTGGGCAGTCTAGGTCTCGGTGGGGCGGGAGGAGTGAGATGTATAATGATAATATATTTAGCATTTACTGTGTGCTCTACTGTATCCCAGTGAAAGATTTACAACTTTCAACTCTTTGAATCAAAGCTCAACCCAGCTCTCTGAGATAAGTCTTGTTATCTTTAAAATGGGGACAAAACTTGGACCCACCCCAGAGTATTGTCCTTAGACACAATCTCAGAAAAAATAGTAACTGGAATATTCTTAGAATAGTCCTGGCATGTTTAGGCTCTCATTTTTTGTGATGATGATGATGATGATGGATGACGATGATTACTCCTGCTACTTCTTTTGTTGGCCTCATTTCACAGACGAGAAAACTGAGGCTTGGAGAAGGCACGGGATTAGCCTGAGGTCATATGAACAATGAGCAAGAGCAATCATCAAAACCTCGGTCTTCTGGCTCCAGAGACAGACATTTTCTCCACCGGGCTATAAAAGGCCTACTCTGCTCTAACTGTGGCATGTGCGGACCTCGCTTCCTCTAGAAAGTTTTTGGGGTCAACATAGGAGCTGCTCTTGGGTACCTCACTGCCGTCCTGACGCTGTTCCCACCACCTCCCACAGGACCCTGGCTGCGCTCCCTAAGATGCCCTAGCACTCCTGCTCTCTGGAAACAGGCAGCCTTGCCCTGGGTGACTATGTGTCCCAGGATCTGTTCTCCAGGCCACTCCTGAGGGGGCCACCGTGTGAGACTCCACATCTCCTCCCTGGAGGCTCTTTGCCTTGGACGCAGAGGAGACAGGATCCCTTGTCTCCTGAACTTGGCTCTCTCCCCTCCCAAGCCCATTGAGCTGGCACCTGGCTGGGCCTCCCAGAGGGGCACAAAGTCCCTATGTAACAGGAACCTACTCAAGCCTCTCATGGCTCACTCCCCAAACAGTATGTGGCTGGTATATTAATTTTCTTGTTGCTGCTGTAGCAAGTTACTATGAACTTCTTGGCTTAAAATGACACAAATTACTCTTAGCAGCCCTGGAGGCCAGAAGTCAAAAATTAATCTTACAGGGCTAAAGTCTTACAGAGCTCCAGGGGAGAATCCCTTCCTTACCTCTTCCAGCTTTGAGAGGCCGCCACATTCTCTGGCTCATGGTCACATCCCTCTGCTTCCACTGACTCGTCTCCTCTGACTTGGATCTTCCTGATTCCCCCTTATAAAGACCTTTGTGATTATGTTAGAACCACACAGATAATCCAGAATAACCTCTCCATCTCAAGGTCCTTCACTGTATCACATCTGCAAACAAAGTCTCTTTTACCGTGTAAGGGAACATCTTCACAGGTTCTGAGAGTTCAAAGGTGGCTATCTTTGGGGGCCATTGTTCAACCCAGTACAACTGGGTTCCTCCAACAAGCTTGCACTGCACTCCGGCCTGGCCCTGGCACCCTGCAAGGCACCGGGCATTGTTTCCAAGATTTGGAAACAGCTGGACCTGTTTACTTAGTGTCCCATGTTCATAGTTTCTTGACGGTTACAGACCATGTCTCGTCTGACTCCTTGTGGCTAGCTCATAACAATTGCTAATGCTTATATGCCAGGCTTCATCCCAGCCCCATAAATATATGATCAATACTAATGCTCACAACAACCTTATAAGCAGGTGCTATTATCATTTTACAGATGAGGAACTCAGGACCCTGGGGCTTCTTACCTTGCATGAGTCACACAGCCAATGAGGAAGGATCATGATTTAAACCTGGGCAGTCTGACTCCTGTTCCTGCTTGTAACCACTGTCCCCCTGGCCTCCCAGCAGCTCTCAGCAAGCACTCAGCAAGCACCTATGGAAAGGAGGAAGGGGAGGACATAGGTATCCAGAACTACACATTCAGTGGCTAAGCTCTTGGGTGTAATGAGTGAGTGATCCTTTCATGAAAGAGAGGCTGAAAGGAAAGGGCCCCTAAGCCTCCAATGGAGGCACTTCCAGGCATACACCCCACAGGCTTAGTGGACGGCGGGAGCCTCTGGGGTCTTGGGGACCAGGTCATATATATTCGATTAAAGGTGTCCCCTCAACTTCTGGGTGCTTCACGAGGAAAGAAACAGATCTGCTTTTTTGTCTGTCTTATATCTCAGGACTAGAACATTCCCAGAGTAGAGACTTGACTGGTAAATTTTGATTTCATGAAATGAATCAGTGTGCATGGAATCCATGCTCTGACCACAGCCTGAATAGACAAATGTGAAAAGGCGAGAGTCAACCAAAGCCAAGGTCAGAGGAGACCATGATCATCACAGAGGACATTCTGGATGATCTTAGCTTGTTTCTCCAAACAGCAGGGCCTAAGTCAGACTTAGGAGAATTATGTCATTCCATAGACCTACCCTTGAGTGCAGGGGTGAAAACAAGGGCAAAGAGATAGGAAAGGAGGGGACATTACTTTTCTATTGCTGTGTAACAAATTATCTCCAATCTCAGTGGATTAAAACAACAAATATCTATCATCTCACGTAGGTTCTGAGGATCTGGAGCCTCGGGGTGGCTCTGCTTCAGGATTTCTCACCAGGAGTCAGGTTGTGGCTGGGAAATCCACAATTTCCAGGCACTATTTCTATTTTTTTCTATAAATAATATTTTTATAATTTTTTCTTTAATATCTGTTATGGTATTCAGTGATCTTTGATGTTACTATTGTAATTGTTTGGGGGTTCCACAAACTGCACCCATATAAGAAAAGACACTTTTTTTTAGATTAGAAAATAAAGTTTATTTAGAAAGTAAATTAGAGAGAGAGAGGAGAGTTATCTCCCCAAGGAAGGGGAGGGGGCTAAAGCCAGAAAACATGACCTGGCCACAGCTCAAAGAGCACATGGCCACACCATAGCTTAGCCAAAAAGAGAAACTTAATTGATAAGTGCCGTGTGTGTTCTGACTGCTTCACCAACCAGCCTTCCCCTGTCTCTCTCCCTCTCTTCAGATCTTATTCCCTGAGACACAACAATATTGGAATTAGGCCAACGAATAGCCCTGCAATGGCCTCTAAATGAAAGGAAGAGTCACACATCTCTCACTTTCACTCAAAAGCTAGAAATGATCAAGCTTAGTGAGGAAGGCAAGTCAAAAGCCAAGATAGGCCAAAAGCTACGTTTTTTGTGCCAAGTTGTGAATGCAAAGGAGAAGTTCTTGAAGAAAATTAAAAGTGCTACTGCAGTGAACATGGGAATAATAAGAAAGGGAAACAGCCTTATTGGTGATTTGGAGAAAGTCTGAATGATCTGGATAGAAGATCAAACCAGCCACAACATTTCTTAAGCCAAAGCCTATTCCAGAGCCAGGCCCTAACTCTCTTCAATTCTATGAAGGCAGAGAGAGGCAAGGAAGCTGCAGAAGAAAAAGTTACAAGCTAGCAGAGGTTGGTTCATGAGGTTTAAGTAAAAAAGCCATCTTCATAACATAAAGATGCAGGGTGAATCAGCAAATGCTGATGGAGACACTACAAAAGTTATCCAGGAGATCTAGCTAAGATAATTGACGAAGGTAACTTCACTAAACCACACATTTTCATTGTAAATGAAATAGCCTTCTATTGGAAGAAGATGCTATGTAGGACTTTCATAGCTGGAGAGGAGAAGTGAAGGCCTTGTTTCCCAGCTTTAAAGGATAGGCTGACTCTCTTGTTAGGGGCTAATGCTGCTGGTTACTTTAAGTTGAAGCCAATGCTCATTTACCATTCTGAAAATCCTAGAGTGCTAAAAAATGATGCTAAATCTACTCTGTCTGCATTCTATAAATGGAACACCAAAGTCTGGATGACAGGACATCTGTTGGTTTGCTGAATATTTTAAGTCCACTGTTGAGATCTACTACTCAGAAAAAAAAACATTCATTTCAAAATATTGTTCATTGACAATGTACCTGGTCACCCAAGAGCTTTGACAGAAATGTTAAGGAGGTTGATATTGTTTTCATATCTGGTAACACAACATTTATTCTTCAGCCCATGGATCAAGGAGTAATTTCAAGTTTCAAGTCTTATTATTTAAGAAATACATTGTGTCAGTCTATAGCTGCCATAGACAATGATTCTTCAATGGATCTGAGCAAAGTAAACTGGAAAACTTCTGGAAAGGATTCTCTCTTCTAGATACCATTAAGAATATTTGTGAGTCATGGGAGGTCAAAATATTAACATCAGTAGGAGTTTAAAAGGAATTAATTCCAACCCTCAAGGATGACTGAGGGGTTCAATAATTCAGCAGAGGAAGTGACTGCAGATGTAGTGGAAATAGCAGGAGACCTAGAATTAAAAGTATAGCCTGGAGATGTGACTGAATTGCAGCAGTCTCATGATAAAATTTGAATAGATGAGGCATTGATTATTGTAGATGAGCAAAAAAGTGGTTTCTTGAGATGGAATTTACTCCTGGTGAAGATGCTGTGAACATTGTTGAAATGGCAATGAAGGATTTATAATATTACATAAATTTAGTTGATAAAGCAGCAGCGGGGTTTGTGAGGATTGACTCCAATTTTGAAAGAAGTCTTACTTTGGGTAAAATGCTGTCAAACTGCACCAGATACTACAGAGAATTCTTTCATGAAAGAGTCAATCAATGTGGCAAACTTTACTGTTGTCTTATCGAAGCCACAGCCACCCCACCCTTCAGCAACCACCCTAATCAGTTAGCAGCTGTCAACACTGAGGCAAGACCCTCCACCAAGCAAAAAGGACTCACCGAAGGCTCAGATTATAATTATATATTATATATATTATGTATATATATATATATATATATGCTAAACACACACATATACATACACCCACATACATGTATATTTAGAGTTGTGAGGATTTGCTACATAAGTTAATTGCATGCAGGTGTAGTTTGGGTTTCTAGCAAGACTTCTCTTCCCCTGCTAGTGGACAAGGTACCCAATGAGTGGTTGTGTGTTCCTTACTTCTCTCCCTCCCTCCCCCAGTGAGTAGTTCCCAGTGTCAGTTGTTCCCTCCTTTGTACTCACATGCCCAATGTTTAGGGCCCACTTATGAGTGAAAACATGCGATATTCAGTTTTTTGTTTCTGTGATAGTTCACTTAGAATGATGATCTTCAGTTACATCCATGTTGCTAAAAAGGACTAGATTTTGTCATTCTTTATGGTTGTGTAGTATTCTATCATGTAAATGTACCACATTTTATTTATCCGGTCCACTTTTAATGGGCATCTGGGTCAGTTCCATGTTTTTATTATTGTGGATAGTGCTGCAATGAACATACATGTGAGATATCTTTTTGGTAGAGTGATGTATGTTCCTCTGGGTATAGTTCCAGAATTGGGATTGCTGAATCATATGGTAGTTAAATTTTTAGTTATTTGAGAAAACACCAACCACACTGTTTTCCACAAAGGTTGAACTAGCTTATATTCCCACCAATAATGTAGAACCATTCCTTTTTCTCTACAGCTTTCCTGGCACCTGTTTTTTTGGGGGGAGGGAGGGGACTTATTAATGATAGTCATCCTTACCAGTGTTAGGTGGTGTCTCATTGTAGTTTTGATTTGCATTTCTCTGATCATTTGTGAGACTGAGATTTTTTTCATGTGTTTGTTGGCTGCTTGTGTGTCTTCCTTTGAGAAGTGTCTGTTTGTGTCCTTTGTCTACTTTTTAATAGGGGTGTTTGTTTTATTCCTGATAATTTGTTTGAGTTCCTTGTAGATCCTGGATGTTAAGCCTTTGTTGGATGCATAGATTACAAATATTTTTTTCCCATTCTGCGGGTTGTCTATTTACTCTCTTGATGGTTTCTTTTGCTGTGCAAAACATTTTTAGCTTCATAAGGTCCCACCAGTAAATTTTTGCTTTTTTTGCATTTGCGTTTGAGGACTTGGCTATGAATTCATTGTTTACTCAAATGTCCTGGGGGATGTTCCCTAAGTTTTCTTCTAATATTCTTATAGTTTGAGGTTTCACATTTAAGTCCATGATCCATTTTGGGTTAATTTTTGCATATGGTTAGATGTAGAGGTCCAGGTTCATTCTTCTGCATGTGGCTAGCCAGTTTTCCCAGCATCATTTGCTAGTTTCCTTTCTGCAATGTTTGTTTTTGCCATCTTTGTTGAAGATGAAACTGGTTGAAAGCAGTGGCTTTATTTCCAGATTTTCTGTCCTATTACATTGGTCTATGTGCCAATTTTTGTACCAGTACCATGCTTTCTTGGTTACTATAGCTTTGTAGTAAAGTTTGAGATCTGGAAGTGTGATGCTTCCAGCTTTGTTCTTTTGACTGAAGATTGCTTTAGCTATTTGGGCTCTTTATTTTTATTTTTGCTTCTGTATGAATTTCTGTGTTGTTAAAAATGATGCTGGTAATTCAATAGGAATTGCACTGAATCCATAGATTGCCTTGGGTAAAATGGACATCTTGATGCTACTGATTCTTGTAGTCCATGATGATGGGCTGTTCGTCTATTTGTCACACTTGATTTATTTGAGCAATGTTTTGTAGTTCTCATTATAAAAAGATCTTTCACCTCTTTTATTAGATAGATGCTGAGGTGCTTTTGCATGTGTGTGTGACTATTGTGAATTGGATTATGTTTTTTATTTGATTCTCAGCCTGCTTGTCTTGGTGTATAGAAAAGCAGCTGTTTTTTTCACATTGATTTTATATCCCAAGACTTTACCAAAGTTGTTTATGAGTGTGAAGAACATTTTGATAGACTCTTTAGGGCTTTCTAGGTATGGAATCATATCATCTGCATAAAGGGATAATTTAACTTCCTCTTTTTCTATTTGTATACCTCTAAATTTTTCTCTGGCCTTATTGCTCTTGCTAGGACTTCCAGTACTATGTTAAATAGATGGGATGAGAGTGGGAATCCTTGTCTTGTTCCAGTTCTTAGGGGGAGTGCTTTCGATTTCTGCCCAGTAAGTATGATTTTGGCTGCCAGTTTGTCATATATGACTTTCATTAATTTGAGGAAAGTTCCTTTGATGCCTAAATGTTTGAGGGTTTTTATCAGAAAGGATGTTAAATTTTGTCAAATGCTTTTCCAGCATATAATGAGATAATCATGTGGCCTTTGGTTTTGCACCTGTTTATGTGATTGATTACGTTTATTGATTTACGTATGTTGAAACAAAGATCATCCACCATGACCAGGAATGAAGCCCATCTGGTCGTGGTGGATGATCTTTGAAATGTGTTGTTGGGTGCAATTATTTCAGCAAGAAACGCATTTTTTAATGAAGGTATATACATTGGGATTTGGGGACATAATGCTATTGCTCACTTATTGTAAAGTACAATATGGTATGAACATAACTTTTATATGCACTAGGAAACCAAAAAACATTGTGTGGGTCTCCGTATTGTGGTATCTCAAAGGTGTGTCTGAACACATTTTGCTCCCGCAGACTGATGGAATCTTAATATATAAAGCCCATAAGAAGACTCTGCCCGCCAAGGTGTAGCTAGCTTGCTATCTGCCGTCTGAAACTCATACTCAGGCATGAGAAATAAATCTAAGAAACATGCCTTGCTAGTATGATTGGCCATTCCACTAGTTGGCCATGCTATAGCCTGCAGCATCATGAAATCACAGATCAGGCAGACACACCCTGGTGCAAGGGCCCACGCTGAAGCAGGTACTGGGCTATCAGTCCTTCCAAAGGCCTGCTCAGAAGGTAGTCAAGTATCAAATGGAGGCTGAAGGTGGCTGAATGACACTTATGAATGAAGATGTATTGAAATGATCTCTTTGCCTATCTGTGCAGACTAAATTGTGAGCCCAGTGAGGACCAGCGTTGTGTCTGGTTCACTTTGGTACTTCTACCCTAGTCAGGGTCTGTCTGGGCACATAGTTGGTGAAACCAAACTGACTTGCCCAGCAGAGGCTTCTCAGGGGTCGTCTGCATTCTCCAGCAGTACCAGCTGACACACTCTCCTACACTCAGACCCTCAGTCTTTGTCCTAGCTTCTAACCCCTTCTTTTGCCTTTGATTGGGCCCAGCTGGCTAGACCATGGCGTGACCCTGTCCACTGTGTTCGCCCCTTAGGTCCCAGACTCCCGACCTTTCATGCTGGAGGCCACAGAACAGCAGCTGCCCTTTTATCAATTACCAATGAACCAGGTCCTGGGTTTGCATCACATCAAAAGCAAACAAAGTTTCCTTTGCCATGAGTTCAGAAAGGAGTCAAGCTACATATGTAGATCTTTTTTCCCAGGGAAATTGGGAAAAATCCTAGCATAGCATCATGGAAAGAGTATAAGTTTCATTACCAGTCAAGACTGAGTTTGAGGCCTACTCTATCACTTGAGAGCTATGTGATCAAGGATAAAATTACTTACTCTCTCCAGGCCCAGCTTCTTTATCTGTAAATGGGAGTAATCCCATCTATCTTGCTTGGTTAATTTGACGAGTCATTGAAATAGGGTCTTGCTCACAATCTGACACATATAAAGGGTCGCAGTAGATGCCAATTTCCTGCTCTCTGGCCCCTTTCTCACATCCAGATTCCACAGGTCCTTAGGGCCTTGTCCTCCATGAGTCCCGTCCAAGAGTTCCAGTGCCCCTTTTGGTGACTCCTAGCATTCCATCAGTAACACACAGCTCAGTACACACCTGTGTGTTGATGTCATTTTTATTTGCCCAATCAGATCATAAGTTCTCTGAAGAAGGAAGCTATAAACAATTCTCTCTGGCTCCAAAACACACCTGAGACACAGGACTACGTACACTGAAATCTCTTAGGGAAGACTGAACTGAATTTGAACACATAGATGATAATTTAAAAATTATGACATCTTTTAACAAAACAGAACTCCTTCATCCTTACTTCCAACAGGCTCAAGAAATCCACACATCTCAAGGGTCTGAGCACCAGAGCATGAGGGACAGGTGAGTCATACGTCATAGGGTCAAGCCACATGGGCTGCCCAGGGGCCACATGGTGGCCAACAGAAATCAGGATATCTTACAGGCATCATGATAGTGTACTGAAAAATCTTTGAGACTAAATGTTCCAGATTTAAATCCCCATTTAAATTCCAGACTTAAATTTTCTATGTGATTTTGCTAAGTGGGTTAAACTCTACACCTTGCTTACAACATGGGGATAATAATACTCACCTCACAGGGTTGTGAGGATTTAATGAAAATATGCAAATACAGTAGAAGCGGCATAGCATAGCATAGCTGGGACTCTGGAGTCAAGTTCAAATCCCAGCTCCTCTGCTTACTCACTGTGTGATACTAGGCAAGTTGTTGACCTTGTTGTGCCTCCGTTTCCTTGTCTGTACAATGGGCATTATAATAGTACCCACCTCTTGGGTTGTTGTAAGCTCGAATGAGACAATATGTGTCAAGTGCTCAGAACAGGAGAGCTCGGAACAGAGTAAATCTCAATAAATATTTATGTTATGACATAGCTGGCCTAGCTGCGTCCCTGGAACTCAATGAATGGCAGCTACTATTAGTTAAATGGGCAGGCAACTGAGAGGAACAAGAAACCAATTAAAAATGATGGCAGCAAGGGCTGGACCCTGAGTAAGTGCTGAACTTGGTGGCCAAGGAAATTTTGTGACGCAAAACTGACATTTTGCCCTATTATCATTATTAACAAACATGCACAACCCATTCTGCAGTCAGAGGAAAAGAACACACACACAATTTTTGTACCCTGAAATTAATTTAGAAATAATAAGGTGCTCTGTCTGATGCTGGTCCCCCAAATAAATGAAATATGTATTTTCCAGAAGCATGGCCCTCCAGCAAAGACAGCCACACTCCTGGTTTCTACAGCGCCCTTAGCTGACTATGTCACAACCTTTCCCATATGAGGATCACATAAGAATGCTGTTTTTTTTCCCACCGCGAACAGACGAACGTGCCCTTGGTAACCTTGGTGATCTTGTGGTTTCACTCTTTTAAAACTTTTGTGTTTTTTATTTGGCGAGTCAGTTCCTTTGAAGTCTGACTCCCTTGCACTTGTTGCAAGTCAACTTCTTTTCTTTTCTAAATGCTTTTATCTCTGAGTCTTCCACTGGCAGTGATGAGGCCAACTGCCACCAGTTTAATACTCATTTTCTCTGGTTCTAAGGTCGCTGACCAAAATGCCACTCAGTAATAAGGCTTTCATTAGGGATGGGTGGCAGGATGTGAGTGCTGGAAGGAGCATAATGGGGAAGGATAAAGAAGATCTCAGCGTGGTGCATCAGCCCTGAGACAGACAGGGATTGTCCTCCAAGTCTGGTGAATACTGTGGAGCAGTGGGTTAGCGCCTAAGCCAGGAGCTGCAGTCACATGGGCACAGAGCCGTGCACATGCTGTGTTAATCAGGACTATGTCAATTAACCCCATCTGAATTTCTAAGTCGGTGTATAAATAAACATAAATGTTTATAAAGAGACATGTAGAAATATATGCTTATAATTTTAGAAAATATATAAATAAATTAAAATGTGTCTTTATATGACTTAAATATTAATATATAACATAGCAATGCATTATATTTTATATAATATATTAATTTGAAATGTATTAAATGCACTTACACATAAATGTACACAAGGTACCGAAAAAAGTATACACATTTTAAGAGATGTTATCTATGTATTTGTTACTTTACAAAGCTGAATTAAATGACAGTAGCATTGTGTAGTATGATGTTGGCTCACTCATCCTTCTGACATATTTTTGGACTGTCCTGCCTATCACATGATGATGCTAGCTTTCATTTAATTAACTCCATCTTTTAGTGAACATCATACTTAAAATGTGTATACTTCTTTTTGGCACCCCTCTGTATTTGTAATTTAATGTATTTATAAATGTACATATATTCACAATTAAATATATTTATAAGAGTACATATATTTATAAAGAAAGAAATACGTTTTTGTAATTTTAGCATAAGCTAGGTTAACAAAGTTCATTTAAGGTACTTCCAAGTATGGTTTGGAGAAATCCTTAGAGGTTTTACTTTCATAGTTACATAGAATGATTTTCAACAGATGTAGAGATAATTTGAATACCAACCAGACACTTTGAAAGTGCTTGAGAGTATTAAAAAATAGTTTCTTTTCTTAGTAGCTTAAATATTCCCCATAGCATTATTTATTTTTTTACTCACCTTAAAGAAATAGTTTTCTATACAAAGTTGAATTTTAACCAAGGCTCTGCTTGAATTTTCACAGAAACCAAATTTGTAGAGCAATAATAACATGAACTGACAGTTATTGAGACAGTCCTCTCTGTCCAGCTCTGTGATAAGTACCTTATCTGCATTATTACGTTGAATTTTCACATTTACTTATGAGGTAGTATAACTGAGCCCCCAGTTTTAGTTAAGAAAAGTAATTTGTCCAAGGCTAAACATGGAGCATGTAGCTAAGTAGGTAGTTGAGTCCAAATCATTCCAACTCTTGAATCTGAGCTCTTACCTACACTGCTACACCATTCCTCAAGGACAGTCTCACCCTATTCATTTTTTCCTTCCTTCCTTTGGTAAATGAATTGTCTTTGAGCACATGCTATGATTAGGCACTATTTCAAGTGCCAGGGACATGGCAGAGAACTGTACAGAGAAGCTACCCTCATGAAATTTACACCTCTGGAATGAGAATTGATAGGAGAGAAAAATATGTAAACAGTAAATACAGTCATGCATTTAGCGACGGGGATATGTTCTGAGAAATGTCTCGTTAGGTGACTTTGTCATTGTGTGAACATTGTAGAGTGTACTCACACAAACCTAGATGGTCTGGCCTACTACACACCTAGCCTATATGGTGGAATCTATTGCTCCTTGGCTACAAACCAGTAGGCTACCGTACTGAATACTATAGGCAGTTGTAACATAATGATAAGTATTTGTGTAACTAAACATAGAAAAGGTACAGTAAAAATATGGCATAAAATATTTTCAAATAGTATAGCTGTAGAGGGCATTTACCATGACGGAGCTTGCAGGACTAGAAGCAGCTCTGGGTGAGTCAGTGAGTGGGAGATGAGTGACTGTGATGTCCACAGACAGCTCAATACACTACCATAGGCTTTATAACACCCTCCACTTAGGCTCCAAAAAATTTATTTACATTATTTCTTTCTTTAGCAATAAATGGACCTTAGCTTACTGTAAGCTTTTACTTCATATTCTGTTGTAAATTTTTTGACCCTTTCTTAATAACACAGCTCAAAACATAAATGCATTGTACAGTTGCACAAAACGATTTCCCTTGTATTCTTATTCTATAAGCCTTCGTATTTTTTTATTTGTTAAACTATTTTGTTAAAAACGAAGACACAAGCACACGCATCAGCCTAGGCCTACACAGGGTCAAGATCATCAGTATCGCCGTCTTTCACTTCCACATCTTGTCCCACTGGAAAGTCTCAGGGGCAACCACACGCATGGAGCCGTCATCTATGACAATAATGCGTTCTTCTGGAACACTTCCTGATGGACCTGCCTGAGGCTGTTTTACAGTTAGTATTTTTTTAATAAACAGAGAAGAGCACTTAAAAATAATAACAAAATATGATATAGTAATACACAAACCAGTAACAGAGGCTTTTATTATCATGATCAAGTATTATACACTGTACATAATTGTATGCCCTAGACTTCTCTATGTCCAGTGGTGCAGTGGGTTTGTTTACACTAGCATCACCACAAACATGTGAGTAATGTGTTGTTACTACATTAGGATAACTATGAAGTCATTAGATGACAGGAATTTTTCAGTTTCGTTAGTCTTATGGGTCCATGATCATCTATGGGGTTGGGTGTTGACTGAAACATCGTTACACTGTGTGTGACTGTACAGAGTGCTATTCCATAGTGCTATGTATAAAGAAATAAAGCAGGAAAGATGGACATGGAAAACTGGGGGTGGGGCGTGGGGGGAGTGAGACGGGCATTTTGAACCTGGTGCATATGCTTCCCTGTGGAACAAAGACCTGGAAGAGGTGAGGTATGAGCCCTGCACCCCAGGGTCTCAAGGGGATTGCATTTCAGGAGGCTCAGATACCCCGGAAGGCTATTCCAGGAGGACCAAAGCAGCCATCATGGCTGGAGTGGACAGACCTAGGGCCATGGTCCTCCAAGCAGGGCCCTTGGACAAACATCATCAGCGACATTTAAGGACTCATTAGAAAACACATTCTTAGGCTATTTCACACCTGCTGATCTGACAACTCTGGGAGAAGCCCAGCAGAGAAAGAGAGAGAGAGAGAGAGTTTAAAATTTTGAAATCATTTCAGATTGACAAAAGAGTTGCAAAGATAGTACATAGATTTCCTGTATATCCATCTTCCCCTGATGTTCACCTTATACAATCATGGTGCATTTTTCAAAACAAAGAGACTAACACTGATGCAATGCTACTAACTAGACTGCAAACTTTATTTGGCTTTTTCTAGTGTTAGCAACCTGTGGTTTAACAAACCCTCCAGGTGATGTGATGCCCACTGAAGTTTTAAGACCACCGATCCAGAAGGATAGAACATCAGGGAAGTAGGGGGAGGTCT
This sequence comes from Tarsius wallacei, assembly GCA_963574415.1. NCBI lineage: Eukaryota > Metazoa > Chordata > Mammalia > Primates > Tarsiidae > Tarsius > Tarsius wallacei. The sequence continues at coordinate 10,819 of CAUYQG010067425.1, read as the reverse complement.
AGATCTTGTAGGGCCTTATAGGCGATTGTCAGATCTTTGGCTTTTTTTCTGAGTGAGATGGGAAACCATTTGCGGGTTCTGAGTTCAAATGACACTTCACTTTCTCAATGTAATCTAAGTCGACCACATGGTCTTACATTTGAAAAGGCTCTGTTCTAACAGTATCCCTAACCCTTGCATTCTGATCCCCTTTTCCTGGCTTTATTTTCTTCCTAGTCTTTGCTTTTTTCCTGCTTTCTTTTTTTTTTTTTTTTCGCCACCTTGATCACTCTCTGCCTCCTCTGCTAGCTCCGCAAAGCCTGGAATCTTTGTTCGACTCACTGATTTATTCTCAGTCCCTAGAACAGCGCTGGGCACACAGTAAGGTCTCACAGCAAATATTTGTTGAATGAGGAAAAGACCTAGAAAGCAAAGCAGAGAAGGAGTGAGTTGCTTTGACGTTCATTTTAAAAGGCTCATTCTGGGCCCTGGGCAAAGAAAAGACCCGTAAGTCATGGGGGTGGAGAGGAAGAATGAACAAGGGCAGAGGGAGCAGTTAAGAGGCTCAGCAATGACCCCACGGAAAGAAGACGGTAGCTTTGATGTTGACCGGGCGAATGGGGTGTTTTGTGTCTTACACATGCCGCTTGAACAGACATGCACACTGCAGTCGTCTGAAAAACACCCTGTATAAGAAGAGTTCTGGAGGGTAACTCTTGAAGATAAATCAATTTCTTATTTTAAGAATAAAAAATAAACTCCTAATATTTGGTTATTTTAAAGGAATTTCCTGTGCACGTGCAAAATGCCCAGCTTTTATTGTCTATTAAGACACGCAGAGTCTATTATTACAGACTTGATGTTTAACTTACCATCAAAGGGAGCAGGCCAAGATGGCCAGGCCTCAAGTTCAGGAATGTTAAACACTATTCACAATGTGCTGCTGACTTAAAACGCTTTATTTAATGCTGAATAGCATGGTTCACAAATGATAGACTCTTTCTTTCAGAAACAGGGTGAGGATTTGGAGGTCATTGAGATAACATACCACAGGCAGGATGACACTTAAGAGGCAAAGAAACACCACAGGATCTGAAGTCCACAGCCTGGTTTCTAAACCTAGTTCTGCTTTGTACTGCTGTGTGACTTTGGACAAGTTGCTCAGCTGCACCGGGCCTGAATGTCTTCACTTTATTATCCCTAATAATAGTGCCTGGCACTTTGCATATATATCAGAGTACAGAACATTACAATTTTCGTTTCAGCAAGGGAAGCTGCAATCCGGTTGCCAGTGGCCTCTGTCTTTAATGGGGAAGATAGCACGTCATGTTCCAGGAAATCAATCTGTTCTTAGAAGAAGTTTTCAAAGACCCCTTCTTATAGATGTAGGATGAGAAAATCCCCATTGCTCTGGAGGAAAGGCTTACTAGAACAGTTTCCTGAATCACAAAAGTCCCCTCCTCCCAGCCTTTTTCAAGGTTGCACAAGGGCAAAGGAGACCACTGGGAGACCACTGGAGGGTTGACCGCTACTCCCTGCAGGTCCCACACTGCTGGAACCTCCCAGGAGCATGAAGGTAGACTTGAGTGAAGTCAGCAGGCAGGAAAGCATCTTTCCAGGGTCCCACGAAGGGAAAAAGCACACACGTGTATATTATCATAGAGTAAACAGCGATCATCGCTAACACTTGAATTGCTTCAGTTTGCTAGCATCGTCACACATACTAGTGTCGTCCTCACAATACTGTGACTTGACCTGGCTTCTCAGCATGAGGAAGGCCTGTCCCCACTCTCAGCATACATAGGAAGACTCCCCTGGGATCCCATCCGAGTGCCGTAGAGATGCTCAGTATCCATGGATTCACATACCAGACCACCAGCCTCTTCCCCACATCTTGCCCCTGCTTCCTTTTCCTCACCCTCTTTCACCACCAACCACTCTCTCTCTCCCCTTGATTGTAATTCTGCCTGAGTCCCATCAGTTCCACTCATGGCTCACCCTTCCCTTAGTTGTTGATGTCTTGGTCCACTTCCTGGCAGCTGCATTCCTCTCTCCTCTAATGCCATGACTACATATGCACATTGTTCCGGGCACCTACCTGCCGGCTCACAGTGACCACCACACCCCCCTCCTGCAAGTGCACTGCCACCTAGGCAGCCTCCTTCACCTTTGTGGACACAACTGGACAGTTAACTTAGTATGACAGAGGATGAGCCTGCTAAGATCATGCAACCAGCCAAGTTGTATTGCCCAGTGCGATGGCCACCTCTCTCAGAGCCTCCTACACTGACACCCTCATCCTTTCCCCGATGCCACTTTACCATTGTCATTTGTGAGTATCTCAGTGACACGCCAGCTAGGAAACGCACTTATCAATACACGGGGGGAAATCACGGGGCATTTCATTTGGTACAATACGGTTTCATCACAGTCTTATCTCCTGAGATGATACCCCACTCCACCCCACAGTTGTGGCCAGTGTGGTTCTTTTTAGGGTGATCAGGAGAGCAGCAATAATGCCATTCATCCTCAGCCAGATCAGAACCCTCAGACCAAGGGGGCGTGGCTGCATGAAGGGCCAATGAGTAGCCTGAGCAAAAGAAATGGCCTCAGGGGGCCAGAGCCTGCCAAACAGCTGACCAGTGAAATCTAAGTTGGCAACAAGGCCCAGTCCCCTTTTCAAAGGAAAAATTAAAACCAGGCTTTCTGGGAGGGCAGGCCCTCATCAGAAGGGAGGCCATGCTGGTTGCCAAGGCAACGAGCAAACACCAAATTTTCCCTTCTCCTCCCCTCCTCCCCCGGTGGCCTACTTCCAAACAGCCCTCCTACACGCATATATCTTAGAAGAGGTGTCAAGAGAGGATGAAGACATCTTATCATTCCCTGAGAAAAACCAAAAGCATTAGGGTGCTCCCACCGAAGAGAAGGCAAAATATATATAAAGAAAAATTACTAGCTGCTTGCAACAGCAGAGAGATTTATATAATAAACATAGGAAGCCGTTTAAGTCTTCCTAGAATGAGGCCGTGGATATTTTTCTAGGATTAGAAATTCAGAATAAAGTTATATAAAATCAGATAGGCAGCATTACCTTACATATAATGCCGCAGTTTCCAGAGTAGCTTTTCCTACATTATTATGAGGTAGAGACAACTGTCTCCATTTGTCAGGTGAGGAAAATAAGGCCCAGGCAGTTTAAGCGACCTGTCCAAGATCTGGTGCAGGACACAGAGCCTCCAACAGAGACAGCTCTTCCTCCAAACCTGTTAAGTAAATGAGCACAGCTCTTGTCAGAACAGATCTTGAATTTAACGTTTCTACATTCAAGGTCAGTTTCTGACTGTCCTGCTTCATCCACAATGTACTAAATTCTTGCAGAAGCTCGCCGAGTCAGTGAATTCTCAGTGAAGTCCCACATGTGCTGGGCCCTCCATTAAGCACCAGACCCAGCAATGAGGAAGGCCCGGGCCCTTGAGGAGCTCACACCCAAGGGTGGGGTGTAGGCAACAAGAAGAAAGAGGCGATGACATAATTTCAGATAGTGCAAAATGCTCTGGAGAGTATAAATGAGGAGATGTGTTGGGGGTCTATCTACAGGAGCTTCTGCAGAGTTACTATTGAGCATCATGGCTCTATAGACAGCAGTGTCCTATTAGCCAATATTTTTGATTCCCATAAGCCTTAGTTGAACAACACTTTTAGAGAACTTAGACTACTGTCGAAATACTAATTGTCTCGATAGAAATTTTTAATAAATAACGTACACTTTCCTGCTTTATTAAGTACTCCAGTGAGGTGGAAAGGGCTGTCAACTCTATGCTCCACGATCACATTAAATGACAATTCAGTCACTTCCTTTTGTCTGTCAACTCTTATTTCTTAATGAAGCAGCCTCAGTAGAGGCGCTGTCATGTTTCAAATCCATCCTGAGCTATGACCTAGAAGGAGCTAACTGTTGGTGCATTAAAGTTTCTCATAAAACTGTTTTTAATTACTCCCGCAAAGCGGAAGTAACATGAGAAGGAGAAATAGCAGTAGCAAATCCTTTACTTCTTGAGCAAATTACTTAAGAGCACACAACTAGTTGATAATAGAACCAAGACTAGAACACAGTACCGCTACCAAGTTCAGGGCTCCTTCTAATGTAGAACACAGGAATCTGTTCAGCCTCAGAGCTCCCACTCATAAAAAGAATAATCTCTCTAAATGATCCGAGATTCTTTCTGGCTTTCAAGTCTATGATAGAGGACTTTCTCTTCCAGCCAGACTGGAGAAACAGGAACTAATTCACTCTACTGTCAGGAGCAGCCAAAAACACCCGACAAAATACACAAAACAACACTTTTCAAGACAATGAACAACAAGCAATGAGCAATAGGTGAAAAACAAAGAAGGAAAGCCAGTGACTTCCTCAGTTTACATGTCCAGGCATAGTACAGGGAGGGGAAGCCAAGTCAGAGCCCAGTGTATTCCCTCAGTTGAAGAGACAGAGCTGAGAATCCAGGGATGCCAAGGAAGTGAGAGATCACAGGACAGGTTACTGGAGTGGAGAGAGTTCCACAGAAAGAGAACTTCTGAGATCTGCCCAGGGCTCTCCATAAGTATTTCTCCATACACTGGTCAGTGTGGGCAGGTGAGAAAACCGTCTGAGGCCAGGAAAATAACCACCCATAAGGATCAGAGGCACAACACGCAGCACTGACACAAGGCAGAGGATAGCATCTATTCCCAAAAGTAAAATCGGAAAACTTCATAAATCACAGAGCATCAGGTGGAATGCTCAGAAATGTCTTGCCTCAAGACTGGCAAATAGTTTACCCTATATGAAGCGCTGACTTGGTTTCACCTAATAGGTCTTAAAAGTAAGAGCTGAAGGACCAGACTATCTCCAAGTAACTTAACTGTGTTGTAGAACAGAGCTCAATAATATTTATAGAGGGATACAAAAATGCCATAAACCAAGGTAAAATGATTCAAAATGAAACACACAGAAAAGAAATAAAAGAGCATCAATGATCTATAGGACAACTTTAAAGACTTATATTATTTATTTATTTATTTTTATTTTTATTTTTTTGAGTTGGAGTCTCACTCTGTCGCCCAGACTGGAGTACAGTGGCCGTTCCCGGCCACCGCAGCCTCGACCTGCTGGGCTCCGGCGATCCTTCCGCCTCAGCCTTCCAAGTAGCTGGAACTACAGGTGCGCGCTACCATGCCTGGCTAAATTTTTGATTTATTGTAGAGATGAGGTCTCGCCAAGTTGCCCAGGCGGGTCTCGAACCCACGGACTCAGGCAATCCACTCACCTCGGCCTCCCAAGATGCGGGATTACAGGCTGAGCCACCGAGCCCAGCTATATAATTTATTATATATACAGCATAATTGAAGTCTCTGAAGAAAGGAGAGGGTGGGTACAGAAAATAATATTTGAAGAAATAATAGCCCCAAATATTCCAAATTTTATAAAAATTACAAATATCCCAAACACAAGAAATATGAAAAAATACATCATAATCAAATTGCTCAAAACTGGTGAAACAGATAAAAATATTAAAAAGTGACCAGAGAAGAAAGACATACTATATACAGAAGAACAAAGAAGAGACTGATAGCAGATTTATTTTTAGAAACAATGGAAATAAGAAGACAGTAGAGCAACATATTTTTAAATGTTTTTTAAAGGAAAGGATCTACCTAGAATTATTTTCTCACCATAAATGTCTTTCAAAAACAAAAAGCGTACAATGGAATATTATTTGGCAATAACAAGTAATTAAGTTTGATATATAGGACACTATGAATGAACCTTGAAAACACTATGTTAAGTGAAAGAAGCTGTATATTATATGACTTCATTTATATGAAATGTCCAGAATGGGCAAAACTATTGAAACAAAAAGTATATTCAGTGATTGCCTAGGGATTGGAGGATCATGGGGGAGGGAGGAGCTAAGAGTGACTAATGGGTACAAGTTTTATTGTTGGGATGATGAAAATATGCCCTAAAATTAGAGTTTGGTGATGGCTGTACAACTCTGTGAATATATTAAAACCATTGAATTGTAAGTGAAGTGTATGATTTGTGAATAATATCTCAATAAAGCTGCTTTAAAAAAAAGACAAAAGCAACACTTTTGAAGATATACAAAAGATGAAAGAATTTATCGCTGACAGAGCTACACTACAAGAAATGTTAAAGGAAGTCCTTTTCAGATAGAAGGAAAATGATACCAGATGGAAATATGTATGTCTGTCCAGAAAGACATGAAAAGCATTGGAAATGGTAGCTACATGGGAATATACTGTGAACATTTTTCCATGTCAACAGTCTTCTACAAATGAATATTTATCAGCCATGGAATTTTCTGCTTTAAGGACCCACTGTCATTACTTAAACTTGACGAGATGATAGGGGCTGGGATATGAGGCATTGACCTTCCTAGAGGGGAGAGCCTTCTTCTATTGCACTGGAAGAAAGGATATGTGCAGATACCAGTGGATTGCAAAGGACTTTCATCTTCTTTTTCTTACAACATGAGATAAGAGGAAAGGAAGAATGGCAAAAATAGAAAGCCAGACCTTCTTTTCTAGACTCAAGTTCAAAGAAAAAATGGCAACAGCTTACAAGTATTTTAGTGGGTAAACCTAACTCATAGTATTAGAATCAGGAATAAACTAAGATAAAGTTCAATTTGATATAAGCAGTTATTTAGAAAGTTATAGCAGGTAAAGCATCTAATTGTGTCTAGGTGTTTGCATATCTTTAAGTGTTGTTCTATTTGTGGGGAAACCCAGAAGGCGTCACCTTAACCAAACAATGGAGGTTCGCATCACCAGCAACAAGACAGATTGACATCACATACTACCTGGTGTGAGGCAGGAAGAAAAGCAAATGACTTCTGTGATGTTCCCACTAAAAATGAATAACTTCAATCTAATTATTAGAAAGCATGAGACAAACCAAATTGAGAAATAGTCTGAAAAATAACTGACCTGTAGTGTTCAATACAGGAAAGTTATGAAGGACAAGGAAAAACTGAGGCTCTGTCATGGACTAGAGGGGATTAAGGAGACATGACAGCCGAACACAGTCTGGGATCCTGGATTAGATCCTGAAAGAAAAACAAAAAGAGAATTCTAGAAAAGATAGTCAAATTTAAATTTGATGTGTATTTTAGTTAATAGTTTTGTTTCAGTGTTAATTTATTAGTTTTGATCACTGAACGATGGACATAAGATGCTAACATTAGGGGAAGCTGGATGAAGAGCATATAGAAATTCAGCAGTTTTTACAACTTTTGTGTAAATAAAGATGAATTTTTTGAAGGATGGGTGCTGGGTTTAAAGAAAAAGAAAATTTTTTACATTAAAAAAAGACTTTTTAATTTAAAAAAAGGTTTTTGAAAATTGTATTATTTATTTTGTCGAGCAATCAGTTGGTCAGTACCTCAACCACCTGGAACAGAGCTAGAGATCTGCAATGAAATGAAAATCCTCTGAGTATGAGAAAAGTAGTCCTCGCCAAGCCCATGCAATGACAGTACCTGCGTGGTAGGTGGCTGTGGGTCCTAAATGAGATCATGAATCAGATGGCCTAAGGTAAGTTCTCAATAAATGGTAGATCACCATCCTCACACAGGTGACCCTTGCCCCAAAGGCACTAGGACCACAGTGTGTCCAGAAGTAAAATCCTTCGTTTATGATATTCTTTTTTCCTCATTCATTCTTCCAGCAAGTGTTTCTTGAGCACCTGCTAACAACCACACATCATGCACAAGGAGAGTTCACAAGAGGTTTCAATTCTAGTGCTTCTAAATCAAGAGTAAGCAAACTTTTTCTGCCAAGGGCCAGAAAAACAAATGTCCTAGGTTTTGCAGGCCGTGCCATCTCTGCTTGTCTACACAATGCTGCTGTGGTAGCACAAAAGCAGCCATGAAAAGCACATAGACAAACAAATGGGTGTGGCTGGTTTTCAATAAAACTTAATGTATTTTTTTTAAAAAAAAAGGTGATGGGCCAAATTTGATCCATGGGTTGTAGTTTGCTGACCCCTGTGCAAATCAGGAAATGCATGACTATTTCTATTTGTCTCCTATGGAGAAGATAATCCAAAATGAACTTCTCCAACATAAAATAAAACTCCAAAATATTTAGTTTTCAAACTAGGTCCAACTTTCTTATGTGCTCCCGAATTTCACATTTTTTAGATAGCCATTTCATTTATTAGTTTCTTTTCACACATAAAAAGATTTAAGACGACTCAAACTGTCAAGGAAAGGCATGCCTGCAATCAGAAGTTAGCCTCAGAAGACCTCCCTGATCCATGACCCTTTTTGGGTTGCAATTCAGCATCCAAGTGACTGCTCTTTGTTCTTATACATTGTGCTTTAAATGCAGTTCAGGAAAGCCACAATTACAGAGTTCAAATGAGTATTATCATCATTGCATTTGAAAGGGATTGTTTTGGGGAGTGGGAAAGAATTCTAGAAGTGAACCCAGGAGCAACAGATAGCAATCCCTTGTCGAAGCTGCTTTTGTGGGCAGGAGAGTAACTTCTAAAATCTGCCCCCATGCCTCAATGACACATCTTAACTTGAGTTACCTGCCCAGAAAGTCTGAAACATTCTTGCCTCGGGAGACAAGGGCCACCTTCCTGCAGCCCAAGCCCTCTAGACTGTGTTTTCGGTATCTGAGTTTCCCAGATAAATGATCCTCGGACAGGCAAGTAATTCATCATATTAAATTTTTACATCACTGCATTTAAAGTCTGTAGCATTTGTTTCGGGCATGGCAACATTGCAGTGTTGGGAGTATGTGTTTTATTTGTTTGCTGTTCCTTTCTTGTCCGGCTTCTTTCTTTTTTCATATTTTATTTTAAAGATGTGGGGTGCCATTCAGGATTAGGTACATAAGTGGTCTACATACTGATGAAGTTTGGGCCTGGTTTAGGACCAGGTACCCTTGGTGATGTTATGTGCTCCTCCCCAACCCCAAAGTGTCTCGCTACTGCCAATCCCTTTCGTGTAGTGTTATGATAAATGTTCAAGGCCCACTTATGAGTGAGAACATGTGATATTCAGTTCTTTGTTCCTGTGATAGATCACTGAGTATTATGAACTCTAAATCCATCCAAGTTGCTGTGAAGTCCATACTTTTTTCCTTCTTTATGGCTGTGTATATGTACCACATTTTTAAAAATCCAGTCTATCATGTATACGTACCACACTTTCTAATCCAGTCCACTTTCGATGGGCAGCACGGTTGTTTCCATGTTTTTGCTACTGTGAATAATGCTGCCATAAACATGCGTGTATAGGTATCTTTTTTGTAGAATGACTTGAGTTTCTCCAGGTATATTCCAAGAAGCGGCATTGCTGGGTCATGGAAAGTCCATTTTTAACTCTTTTAAAAATCGCCACAATTATCCACAGAGATTGTACTAATTTATACTCTCACCAAAAGTGTAGAACTGTTCCTTTTTCTCCACATCCTCTCCAACTTCTGTTGATTTTTGAGTTATTAATGATGGCCATTCTGTCTGGAGTTAGGTGGTATCTCCGTGTGGTTCTGATTGGCATTTTTTTGGTGATTAGTGAGGCGAAGCATTTTTTCATGAATCTGGAGGCTGTTTGTATGTCTTCATTTGAGAGGTGTCTATTCATGTCTTTTGCCCACTTTTTTATAGGGCTGTTTGTTTGTTTGGTTTCCTTTCAGCATGTTTGAGGTCCTTGTAGATCCTGGATGTTAGGTCCTTGTCAGATAAACAGTTAGCAAATATTTTTTCCCATTCCATGGCTTGTCTCCCCACTCTCTTGATGGTTTCTTTAGCCTTACAAAACCTTTTCAGTTTGAGCCCACTTGTCTTTCTCATCTCTTATGTCATGGCCTTTGGGGGTTATGGTCAGGAATTGGCTGCCTATTCCAATGTCTATAAGGGTGTCTGTTTATCATTTGTCATTTGAAGTGACAGTGTTGTGCTTGTGAATACACCTTGCATTTTGCAGATTTGAAGAAAGTTAGTGCTATTTGTGGGCAAAAGAAAATGGAGTGTCAAGTGGAAAAAAACAAACACTTCTGACATATTTTTGTTTGATCCTAATGGAGAAGTTAAGGCAGTGGAGGCAGCTCGAAACAACTGTGCCGTGTATGGAGAGAATGCCACTGGGGAAAGCATGGCAAGAAAATGGTTTCGTCATTTCAAAGAGGACCACTTTGACCTGACTGATTCTCCACGTTCAGGAAGATCACTGGGCTTTGATGATGACCATTTAAATGCTTCAATCCAAGATGATCCACATCAGTCAACCCGAGAATTGGTCAACGTGATGAACTGTGAGGAGCCAACCAACGTGCAACATTTGCGTTCCATGGGCAAGCGGGGAAACGCTATGAATTTATGCATCAACCCAATGGGAGGAAGAACAATTTATGCTTTAGTGATACAAGCAGTGTGGAAAAGCAATAAAATGTTTTAAAGTATCGACTCTCAAGGTGTATTCTAAATGTTAAGGTCCCATCCCATTTGCAGATTTAAAAGTAGAATCTTCCCAAATGCAAAGGGAACTTTATGCTGGGCTAAAATACAACATTAAACAGGCTTCTATTTTATCGTATTTTAAAACAAAGAACTCCTAACTACACACTGAATAATAAGTTTATATCCGAACATTATCCACGAAGAAGACTTTAGACCAGGATTTCCCAATATGAGCTATTTTGCAAGATTTTTATAATTTCATGGAGTGTCAGTTAAGGGTGTTTGGGCTGCATTCCACAAATGTTCAACTATCAGTAGCTTAAACAAATAGACTTCTGTTTTCATTTCTTTTTTTTTTTTTTT